>JAVTVY010014394.1:0-61677 GCA_036873755.1 Hanleya hanleyi
AAAAGCACAAGATAATCAACCTTACTTGCTGACCTACCAAATAATTCATACAATATCAAACCTTTCCTCTCAGGAAAATACATGATCTTGCACAGACATTGTATGTTTACAGTACAGATATATTAATATGTCATGATTATCAATACTTATTGTAAATCATTATTAATCATTTAAGGTAACCCCTGGACAAAAAAAAACATGATGGATGGTTGGGTGTACAGAGATAGCAAATCTACTGATAATTTTATAATCGTATCATACGAGATATAGAGCGAACAAAATTTTTTCCCCAGAGTGATAGCCAGGCAAAGAATGCACCATTGAAAAGTGAAACATTAATCCATTTATACTTGCAGAAGTGTACAAACATGACCTTCACATACAATCATTTTCAGGTGATAGGGTTGTGCAACAATTCTGCCTATTTTGCCGAAATTTGATCGAAAGCAAGGTAATTCTTTCATGAGAGAATACCCAGCAGAAACGTTAAGTTACTTTTCAGACAGCTTTATCGTTCAATGCAAATAATAAATGCACTGCAAAAAAAATAATCAATGTACACAATAATCAAACACACCATAAGTTACTCCACAGGCAGCTCAATCTATCAATGTACATGATAATCAAACGCACCGGAAAAGTTACTCCACAGGCAGCTCAATCTATCAATGTACACAATAATCAAACGCACCATGAAAGTTACTCCACAGGCAGCTCAATCTATCAATGTACACAATAATCAAACGCACCATAAAGTTACTCCACAGGCAGCTCAATCTATCAATGTACACGATAATCAAACGCACCATAAAAGTTACTCCACAGGCAGCTCAATCTACTCCACAGGCAGCTCAATCTATCAATGTACACAATAATCAAACGCACCATAAAAGTTACTCCACAGGCAGCTCAATCTATCCTAAATGATAATCAAATGCATCATAAAAGTTACTCTACAGGCAGCTCAACAAACGCATCATGTAGTTACCCAACAGGCAGCTCAATCTATCAATGCACACGCTAATCAAATCAAAATTACTATAGAGACAGCTTATATAATCTATCATTGGATACAATAGTCAAATGCACTGAAAATTTATTTTACCTACAGCTCAGTTTATCAATGCAGGTACATGTACAATAGGAAAACTATTCGGGATAGAAGGAGATGCACCGGAACCCACAGGGCAATCAAAAACGAACAGGTTCCTGCATCTTCCTACAGCAAGTCAATTTCGCCACTCACATTCTGTAAATTGCCTTGCTCCACCTGCCCACTATTTCTCTTCAAGATCAGCCTGTAGCCTGATGAATATGCATGACCTGAAATATCGAAGTCAAAAGCGAGCAGTTTGGCCTTTCACCCCAGTAATCAAATGGCGTCAAACGGATGTTATCACAACAGGGCAGCTCGACTCGAGGAGAGTGGAAATGTGATCTCGAAAACTTCAAAAACAAAAGCCGAACTGCTCTGGAAAACATTTTGGACGCCGGGGAATTTATCACTATGTCACCTGCTGAAAATACCCAGGCTTGAATTCGATTGGCTGGTAACAGAAATTGGCCGGACCGATCTTGAAGAGAAATAGTGGGCTGGTGGAGCAAGGCAATTTACAGAACGTGAGTGGCGAAATTGACATGCTGTAGGAAGATGGGTTCCTGTTGAATCAGGAACTTCTGCCTACCTGGCACCCACCAACTGCCAGGAATAATAAATCAACTGTTAATCAGAACTCGCTGGGCAGATCATTATCAAGGAGTCCAAAACCCTCCGGAGTTGTTGTCCTTTTCCTCCCTGTTTTGGTGTGAGTGAAATTACAATCATTCAGAGAGAAACCCCTTAAAAGAATGTGTTTAAGGTCAAATCTCAACTTTTGCATCATAAAAGTTGCTTGACAGACAACTCAATTGATCTATACACACAATAATGAAACCCACCGTAAAAGTTACATCGTACAAAGGTCAATCTATCAACATGACTAATGCACACGATAAGCACACCATGAAAGTATTTACAGGCATCTTCAACTATCAGATACACAACCAAATGCACCAAAATTTACAGACAACAGACAAAATGTACTGTAACAGTGATGGTACAGGGAGATCTATCTAAGGTCACAATTATCTAACCCTCCATGATCAGGAATACCAGTAGCTCGATCTAACTATGATTGACAATATTTTGCAGAAGTCGCACGGGAAAATTTGGTACCTTGACGATGAGTGAGTGAGTGAATAGAATTTAACGTCGCTTTCAACAATATTTCAGCTATATCACGACGAACCAACTAAGCACCACCCAGCCCAGTTGTGTTCCTGCTACTTCAAAGAAGAAATCTTTGAAGCAGCATGGAACCAGACACCCTCCATCCACCCTATAAAACACTTAAGGACAGCGCACAAGACACAGACAAGACGCTTACATGGTGCAATAAAGACAAGTGATATTACAGTGCTAGACATCACATTGTCAAGTTCCTGTTGCTTCTCAGCAAAATGCATTGAAGCAACAGGAACCTGAACCCACCCAACCACCCGCCCTTGACGATGAATGAACTCATGGTCAATTTAGAATTTGGTTTCGTTTTACATAGTCGAGGATGTCATACACGCAACTGAAGAGTTTCCCTGGTGTCATTACTCTGAAAATGTTTTGGATCATCTGCCACACATGTGAAGAATGTTCATAATAGAGAACATTGCATATGTAATGCAATTTGAAAGCTTTGTCGATTGCGCCAACGACTGATGGTGTCTCGACGTACAAGTCTTCCACCAAAAGGTAGGCCTTATCAATCATACCCCTTGATCCAATGCCTACAACACGTGGATGGGCTTCCTGGTTTGGCCTAACAATGTCTTCAACAGGAGTCCCAACCTGTAGTAAAAAGCAAGTATTTAAAGTACTGATATCCGGTTTACCTGGATTAAAGACCAGGTTGACACACAAAGAAGGTTGATATCTTGTACAAGAATGTGAAAATGTATCATGATTCATAGACGTGCCACAAAAATTTACTTTCTGTAATAATTTGCTTACAAACAAGACGTATCACATTCAATACACTATATTCTTTCATATGGACCAGGGGTTATTCTTGAAGAAAATTTTCAATCTACCCAATTTTTCAGTTTTAGGCCATTCAAATATGATACTTTGTTTCTCAAACACAAGGCTGCGTCAATCGATCTTGAGGCAGGTGGTCCACTTGAAATATAAAACATAAAATACCCTACTAATAAATGATTTTTAAGCAAGAGCGAGAGGATATGTATGTATAGCTCTGACAAAAAATTAAAATATACGATTTGTGTTATTTCATAGAAAAGGGTCGTAATTGAGTCATTCAGTCACACATTTAGATATGAAGGACCCCTTGGACCAGAACACCATTTCACATGATGACGTGTGGTGCCACACTTTCTGCACTACTGAAAAATCCTTTTGGTTCAAGGGGTCCTTCATATCTAAATATGCGTCTGAATGGCTCAATTACAACCTTTTCTACGAAAAATATGGCTGATTTCAATTTCTTGTCGGAGCTATAATCTTAAAGCAATCTGGCTAGAAATTTCTCATTGTGTATAGATACATGAACTTGCCGTTACATGATAAAACATCCATTCTAGGTTTTTTTTTTTTTTCGATTTCAAGTGTACCACCTGTAGGCAAACTGGACACCTTCGTGCACCACTACAATAGTAATATCAAAAGAAAACATGCGTGCTTCATTGCGACCATGCGGAGGTGTTTGAGAAACAAGTCAAAGTATCATATTTGTATGGCCTTATACAATCCATTTATTTCATCCACTAATTTCCCAGACGAAACTTTTCTTATGTTTTCATCAAGGACCTTGAGTTTATTTCTTGTCAATTTTTTGCCTGCTTATGGTGCACAAATTTCAGAAAATCACAATATTCCATTTGTTTATGCAAAACTTGATTTCCTGCAAAATAAAAAAAATGAAAAACTGTCAAGAAAAAACACTTATGGACCGGACTCTAACTCACTGGGAAGATCATAATCATGGAATCAGAAACCTCCTGAGTTGTTGGCTTTTTCTTCCCCTTCTTCATTGGTGGGCTCAGTATGTGTGGCAATAGATATAAAGCATACTCCTCGATCAAGCCTGTATGGAAAAGAAAATCACTGTATGTATATTATCTCTGCTAGAAACTAGTAACCCAGTTTAGCAGACTGAAATTCGTTCATATCTGCTCAGGCCTATTAAAAATAATTCTGTGCTTCTGGTAACGGCTTAAAAAAAATCCAGGTAGGTAGGTAGGGGTTTGGGGTTTTTTTTGCTTTTTTGTTTTGCTTTTTTCTTTTCTTTGCCCATTCAAAATATTACAAAGATGTACTGAATATCCATCATACTTATTCAATATACTAACCAAACTTGTGTAAAAATAAATGCATGATATACAAAAAATGGCTTTGTTATTCTTGGGATTGTGTATGATATACAGAATGTATCGGAATGAACTATCACAGCTCGCATCAACTGAATCCAGGTTCACCATACATTCGTCAGACAGAACTGCAGTTAGTGATACGGAATTGGAATTGGTAGTCATTGATTTAGAGAATTTATGACAGTTTGTATTAGAGGTTCCAGTTTAAGTGTGTTGCTACTCTACCTTGAAGCCTACATATTTTCTTTTCAATGACAAACACTTTGCCCCTGGAAGCTCTGGGGTCCTAGATGCTCTGAGATGCATTCTACACCATTTTCAGCTATAGAATTAGAAGAGAGAATAAAATGTTTATAAATTCATGGAAAAAAATATTGCATTTTCTTCATAATTTTCCATAAATCATGAACTATTTTTAGTGAATCAACCAAGTGATACATTTTAAGTCTTTATTATGAAATTATTCTGTTCTAATTCATCAATTTATTGAAATTTTATTCTCACTTCTATACCTGAAAAATCAAAAAATGGTCTAAAGTATAGATGATTGATTGGGTATATTATATTATATATCATACAACATGTAGCAACAACATGTAACAAAAACATCATGATCAGAAAATCATACCAAACAACTGTTTGGAGTTCTTCGTTTCTGCCACTATAATTATTTGTTCTTCAGTTGATTCTGTTAATCCAAGTTATAAATGTGTTGAAAGTCAAATGTTTCACTTTGTAGCTCTCAGTCTCAGTCACTGTAATTATTTGTTCAACTTGACAGTAATAAAGTTAATTCTGCTTTTCTTCGTTGTCTTGCGAATAAAAACCGAATAAAAGAAGCCAACATTATTATTTTCCATCGGCGGTACTGACTGGAAAAAGCAACAGTCCATTCCGTTTCATAACAGGTCCGGTTTTTGCATGCACCCGTTAAATTGTAGAAATTGACAGGGCCAACAACAGTGACCAAAGGTCGGCTCAAAATAAATTTTGAATGGATTATTTCTTGGATTGGGCGTTCCGTTCCTTCTGATAGATCTAGACTTCTAACAGGTATTTACGAAAATTGATCGTCTCACAAAAGTAGATGGCGACCATATATGCAAGGGTCTGTCAGCGTTGTTCACGCACATGCTAATGTCGTTTCACCACCGATAATGACTGCGGAAAAGCTGACTGATCTTTGGACTCTTGTTCCCAGGCGTTCCAGTCCTGTCCAGTCTGCCTATCGCATTAGATGCATGTGACTTCATTTTGCGGCAGGAGAGTCCACAGGAACAAGGTTTGTCACACTCCATCACAATCTAGGTAAACCAAGATGGCAAACCAGGGGATTACCATCTAGATGTAACGCTATGGAAATCCTGTGTGAACTGTTCGCTGATATTCTGCGAGATTGTATAATAAGCCAATCATGACAATTTCTGACTTTTCTCTCTGACAATGATTGACGTTTACTTCACTGAGATTAACACATTCGCGCGGCCAAATCTTTTGATATTGTCTACCCACAACACAGCCAGACTTTTCGGCGGGAGTAAACACTTTGATCTGCACTTTTCACCGTGTAGACCGTCTGGAAATGATGCGGTATTTGAATACTGTTTCCCGATAATGTTTATATATCAGTCCACGTGCTACCGTGTGTAATTACTGTGGGCGTGATTTCAGCAAGCTAGCCACGTGATTGGCTAACAAATCTAGTTTCAGATTCGCATGGGAATTATATAGGGCTGAAATCAGATATAGTATTCTTTGATATTATATCTGGGTTTACTGAGATTGACTCCATCACAACAACAGATTACCAAAAATGCGATGAACACTAGATATCGAAAACCGAGGTCGGTCAGTGTTTTTGCAGTTTATTTCTTTTATTTGTTGAAAAAACTTTCAGGTCGGCAATGATCACACCAGGTAGGTGGGGTTACAGGAAACACAGGATTATTTTTAATAGGCCTCATCTACTGGGATTCATGAACTGTAAGTGGGCATATATTTTATTGGCAATAATAGAGACCAAACTTCATTCATGGTTTTGACGGTAAATAGACGAATGATGCGAAAACCTTTCCGCAATTCTCACCGTCGGAATGCGATCCAAACGTGTTGAAAATGTTTAGTGGGTGGTGCTGAAGCTGTGGGTACAGGCCTCGACCCATAACACCCACAGCTTCATGCAGGCCTGTAGTTAGGCATGCCTGTAACTTGTGTACTTCAGTAATGTTACTGGTTTATTGTTTTGTACATTGTCCCATGAGAATTTGTTTATTGGGTACAACAAAATGAATTGAATTGAATTTAATTATTGCAGAATCTGAATCAGAATAGTTTATTCAGCCAATCATGGCGCCCAAAGAAGGCAAACAATTAAAAAGTCACAATCTCATGATGAATAATTAGGAAATTATTTCGTTTGATTCGAGTGATTAGATAAGCATGCCCCCTCCGGCACCCCCCCCCCCCCCCTTCAAATGCGTTCCTTTTACAATACACCAACACAATACAGATTTCGTAATATTGATCAAGTTGTCGAACCATACGGTGCTAGGCTGCTACAACTGATCGATGAAAGAACCATCCACAACAACCTGACCAGTGGCAGTGCCGTATACATCGTAGGCGCAGTGCCGGCCGTGAACACCAAATTCCCTGCAGTTCTACACGATTCGTCGCACGTAAACTAACAATACGGAGGTAAAATGCATCCTTACCACTTCATGTAAAACATTAAAATGTTGATGAAATATATCTGAAAAGTTTAACATGTTTTAGAGGATAAAACCGCTCTGAGAATAACACTCACCTTTCAACAGATATAAAAATGGCGTCGTCGAGTGCAGACGATTACCACGTGACCACTGAAATCCCGCGCATTACGAGACCTGAATTGTTCAGGCCATTGCATTTGCGTTTCAATTCGGTTACGGTTCAGGAATTAATACTGAATATTCAGGTACTTCTCCTGAAGTTCAGGCAATGTATAGAAACCTGAATATTTCAGGACTTTGGAGCCTGATTATTTCTGAGAGTGTAATTTCACAAAAGCCCTGTGCCACATCAGAACATTGCATCTGGATAAAGGTTACATTTGTGCGCAATTGTATTAACAAAGTAACTAAGATGCACGGGGTGAACCACAAAAGGCGGCAAATATACTAAACGTACATTGTGTTAAGCACCAATAGACACAGTTTACTCTTTTAAATGAATATTAATGAAGCATATCGTAAACAGTGAACACGTGTAGACACCACGTGGAAGTGAAGATATGTAAACATTCATCTGGTTTTTAATATAACTGGTTTTCTAATACATGTAATGATAAATTATTTTCTCGTCTGTGAATTATTATACTATGATAATTCGACAAGATCAAGTACCATACAAGACTAAGTATATTCCGTTGATTATGGCGGACAATATAGTTACGAATATGTACAAAATGGGTTCGCTAACAAATTATAGCTCATCAAGGAACTTATGGTTCAATAGTCTACTTTTTCTAAAAATTAAAATAGTGGATTGTAAGAAGGAGAGAAAATTTATGAAATATACCGGTGATCTGTTAACATGACATGAGTACAAATAATACTTAGCATACAAAATATAAAAGTTGAGTAATTTGACTTCATCTTGGGGATCTGTATTACTGAAGATTCCGAACAAAATATTAGCGTCCGAGAGATCCAGTGTGTGATCGAGGATCTGTTTGATCCATTCGTTAAAAAACTTCCAAAACTTCTTTTTAACATCACAATGAACAAGATTATGCTCGAGTACTTCAAAACTTCCACAATGGGCACAGTTCGGAGATGACATCACATTTAATTTAAATAAATAACTGTCGGAGGGATAGATTGAATGAAGAATTTTGAATTGTAATAACTTAACTTTGTATTTAACTTTAATAGTCTCATAGGGAAGTTTCCAAATAAAATGTTGGTCAACGTCCAGGTCACCAGGATGAATGGTTTTGTGCAGTGCGTGCTTCAAAACTAATTCACGATAAAACAATTTATAACAAACCTTGTGATGGGATATAATAATATCATCTATGAAGGGTACGTCAAAATTTGTTGGCAAACTTTCTTTAACACATGGTATTTTATTCTGGATAGCAGTGAAACAGGAATACTCTCCATAATTTATAATTATCGTAATTCAAAGCTAGGCTGTATTTAGCACAAACGCCCTTAAAATCCATAAAATTACCATTATTGTCCATCAGATCTTGCACATGAACAATACCGACATCAAACCAATTGCCGTAAAATAAGGACTTTCCTGAATATAATATATCCTGGTTATTCCAGATAATCTGCTGAAAAATTCCACACTCGGTACTATACAGTTCTTTCCAAGAAGTCAAGGACTTGCTGATAAAATAACGGAACAGATTCATTGAGTTTCTTGGAGTAAAAATTGCACTGTAGTAAAAATTCTAATCAACCAATTTTATTGAAAATAGCTGCAGGTATAATTTTTCAGAAGCTATCCGGTAAGGAGATCATTTGGTGGTGAGATTGTAGCGTACGAATTGTCTGCCTTGATATAGAGATGGCGCTGCAGTAAATGGAGTGTTGTCATACGGGAAACAGGATAAGCGGAATGTTGAGCCGCCATTTGCAATTTTAAGGAGAAGTAACTAAAGCAAATCACGAGAAAGGGGTAATTTATTTGGATTGTTCATCGACTCCTTTATAAATACGAGAGACAAAAGTGTAAGGAGCATCCACTAGAGTCTGCGTACTACTGAGTTGTTGAAATTAGTACGACTGTGGCGTAAACTGGCATGAATTCTCGCTATAAATATACCCCGAGGCACGCTCAACTTCATGGCCATGACGTACGATGGGGATAGATAATGTTATTGTTATTTTGCATGGTTATACAGATTGGTATTTCGTCGAGAAGATAACTATTTTCATTCGCCCTGCGGGCTTACCTTCGAGGCGAGATATCCGACTGTATACCCCCGCAAAAGACGGATATTAATTTATCACATTTATCCAAAAGGCGGATTTATGATGTGGTTTTCTTCCGTCTGAAACAAAAACTACCCCTTTACCATCAAAATTAAAAATCAACCTGTCAAACAAAGAAAACTTTATAGAGGCACTACTTTCAAACTTGAATATTTCCAAAATAGTCTTTCATGTCTGGAGACCTTGATCACTCACAGTCCAGCATTGATGCAGACGCACAAAAACTGAGTAATATTCTCACTGATGCATCCACTAGTGTATTGCCACAAAAAACATATTTGACAAAAAAGAAAAGAAAAAAAAGTATACCACCACCTAATCCATCTATACAATGCCTACAACGAGTTAAATAATCTTGCTAGTCTCCTCTCTAAATACCCCAGTGCTGACCCTTCTATAAGAGGCAGATTTTTCAGTACAAAAAAAGAATACAAACAATTCATTTATACGCAATTAGAAACTATAATGACGTCACCCCGAAACTTTTTGGAAACTTGTCTATGAACTTGCAAGTAAAAAAGATAATGATGATATCCCAGATTCACTTGCATCTGACCTACTTAATTATTACAAGAAATTAAATGGTCAGTCTTGGTCAGAGAGAGAGAGGAAGATTCAGATATACTAACAGAAATAAACAAACTGGAAGATAACCCCATTAATAGCAGAGAGATTATTGATGCCATTTTCAAATCTTAAGAGTAACAAATCAAATAAATAATGAATGCTTACATGTAAATTTAGCAAAGATATTCTATTGTCTCCAATAACCAAATTATTCAATTTGATATTAAATAGTGGTACATTCCCGTCCCAGTGGGGTAAATGTTACATTACAAGCGTCTAGTCCGTCATTCATAATCCAGCCGTCGTCCATTAGAGAATATCCGCGTCCATAATCCAAAGACCTATTCCATTTCCATATAACAGTATTAGCACCAAATTCAAAAAGACAAAAGTATACATAAACATAGGCTTGTTTCCTGCAAGAGAGAAGCGGTCAACAGTTTTCAATGATGCCGGCAAGACATCATGATGTTCCAAAATATCAAATCCGTATCGCTGATCAGTATTCTTAATCCATAATATTCGTTATAGAGTCGTCATCTAAAAAAAAGATGTATCTCAGTCACGCTTTGATTGTGACTGTTCATATGAGTACCATGAGGATCTTGAAGTACATGGGCTCATACGGCCCCTAGCCCCGGGTTAAGCGGAATTAGACACAAGTTACGAAACGTAGCGCCATAGATCTTGCACGCTACGTTCGTATTTTGCTATCAGCATGCGATATGTATCGCCAAATTTGAGAAACTTTGAGTGGAGGCGCTTTGTGGAATAGCCCTGTTTTATAAGTTTCTGCAACAATGTTTTGTGACGTTGATTAAAATCGTCACATTTAACACAGGATCTAGCAAATGCTACTAGCGAGATATGTATACGCCATATGCAGGTCCCACTGGAATATTACTGTCCAGAAAGGGATAGTTTACGATGTCGAAATTGTAATCATCTCTTTTGTCATAAAGTCGACGAGAGAGAATGCCCGCTTCATTTTTATAGAGATAGAGATCTAAATATGATGTGCCTGTAGGGCTATCTGTAGTTTCCTTCAAATCCAGTGAAGGTGGATATATATCCTTCACTGCGTCATTTATATAGCGATTATCCACAGCGAGAAGATCGTCTATATAGCGTTTGGTGAATGAGAAGGAACGGGCTTTGAATGGATCGGTTTTTGAAAGCGCCTGCATATAGTCATATTCATAAGAGAACAGATACAGGTCAGCCAACAGGGGTGCACAATTAGTACCCATTGGAATACCTATATGCTGCTGATATCCCAACTTAACAGAAAAGGCTAAAAAATCAGTCCGGTCCAAGTCCAAAATGGGTATTGTTGGACCCATTCTGGTCACACGTTTCCTGATCAGGAAATTAATTGATATAGTTTCCTAAAGTGGATACAAACGTTATGTTTCCTAAACAAGGAGCATTTCTAGTGTATCCGAAACAGGAAATAAAATGTAGTTTCCTAAATAGGAAACTTACCCTTGTGTCCTGATGTAGACACTTTTGCTATTCATGGGTATAAGAATCACAATGGAAATGTTCTTCAAAAATCTTGATTTTTAGGGATCGACCTGATTCCTTATTAATGTTGAAAAACACTTTCAGTTAAGTGTCAACTGCCGAGGCATTATAATACTCCATGCTCCAATCAAGCCTGGCTAACCAATCAGATTTATATTAATCACAGTTCTATCAATGCTGGAAGAGTGCTCACATAAAAGTAATTAAATTCATGTATACATGTACATGTTGATCTTTAGGCCTGTTATTTCACAAATTGCCAACAGAATGTGAGAGCATTAATTAGTGTATGTGACTCTGGTTCAGCTGAACAAGACAGTATATTTATGTAAAACGCATAACCTTGCAAAAAATGTTCACAGGCATCCAGGTTTAATCTGGAAGTAAAGAAATCACTCATTTCACAACGTTCATGTCAACTGTACTATTTATGTTCTTCCTTTTATACACTGAGCAAAACATCTTGTACAGATCGACAAATTGCACTTTAGTCCAATTCAAAGTCATTCATATATGTACATGTATGAACATTGTTAAAGTTTCTGCTTTTCAAGAACAAATATGTGCTCTTTTACAAAATGCAATTTGCTATAGGAGATCCGGTGTGTACATGTAGCTGGACTCGCCAGCCAAGCTACAGTATTAGGGGCCGAGCAAAATTTACCTGGGGACGGGACCGGTGTATTCGTGGAAGGGACCAGATTTTTAGCCCACCATCACCAGATGGTGGGCTGTTCAAATCGCTTATCGTCCGTGGTTCGTCGTCCGTCCGTCCGTCCGTAAACAATTCTTGTTATCGCGATTTCTCTGGAACTACTGCATTGATCTTTCTCAAATTTGGTACACAGGTTCCCCTTGGGGTCTAGTTGTGCAAGAACCCTTTTTTGGTCCGATTCGAAAATCCAATATGGCCACCAGACAGCCATCTTGGATTTCCCCATGAAATCTTGTTATCGCGATTTCTCGGGAACTACTGCGTGGATCTTTCTCAAATTTGGTACAGAGGTTCCCCCTGGGGTCTAGTTTTGCAAGAAACCTTTTTTGGTCCGATTCGTAAATCCAATATGGCCACCAGGCAGCCATCTTGGATTTCCCCATGAAACTTTATTACGATTTCTCAGGAACTACCGCATGGATCTTTCTCAAATTTGGTACACAGGTTCCCCTTGGGGTCTAGTTGTGCAGGAAACCTTTTTTGGTCCGATTCGAAAATCCAATATGGCCACCAGGCAGCCATCTTGGATTTCCCCATGAAACCTTGTTATCGCGATTTCTCAGGAACTACTTCATGGATCTTTCTCAGATTTGGTACACAGGTTCCCCTTGGGGTCTAGTTGTGCAGGAAACCTTTTTTGGTCCGATTCCAAAATCCAATATGGCCACCAGGCAGCCATCTTGGATTTCCCCATGAAACCTTGTTATCGCGATTTCTCAGGAACTACTGCATGGATCTTTCTCAAATTTGGTGCACAGGTTTCCCTTGGGGTCTAGTGCTACAAACCTTTTTTGGTCCGATTCGAAAATCCAATATGGCCACCAGGCAGCCATCTTGGATTTCCTCATGAAACCTTGTTATCGCGATTTCTCAGGAACTACTGCATGGATGTTTCTCAAATTTGGTACACAGATTCCCCTTGGGGTCTAGTTATGCAAGATACCTTTTTGGTCCGATTCGAAAATCCAATATGGCCACCAGGCAACCATCTTGGATTTCCCCATGAAACCTTGTTATCGCGATTTTTTGGGAACTACTGCATGGATCTTTCTCAATTTTGGTACACAGGTTCCCCTTAGGGTCTCGATATGCAAGATGCCTTTTTTGTTCCGAATCGAAAATCCAATATGGTCACCAGGCGGCCATCTTAGACTTCCCCATGAAATTTGTTTATCATGATTTCTCAGGAAATACTGCCTGGATCTTTATCAAATTTGATACACAGGTTCAATTGTGCAAGATACCTTTTCTGGTACGATTCCGAAATCCAATATGTCCATCAGGCGACCATCTTGGATTTCCCCATGAAACTTTGTTATTGCGATTTTTCCGGAACTGCTGCATGGATCTTTGTTAAATTTTATATACAGGTTCACCTTGTCGTCTAGTTGTGCAAGATACCTTTTCTGGTCCGATTCGAAAATTCGATATGGCCAACAGGCGGCCATCTTGGATTTTCCCATGCAAATTTGTTAACGTGATTTATCAGGAAGTACTGCATGGATCTTTCTCAAATTTGGTACACAGGTTCCCCTTATGGTCTAGTTGTGCAAGATACCTTTTTTGGTCCGAATCCAAAATCCAATATGGCCACAAGGCGGCCATCTTGAATTTCCCCTTGAAACATTGTTACCGTGAATTCTCAGGAAATATTTCATGGATCTTTCTGAAATTTGGTACACAGGTCCCACATGGGGCCTAGTAGTGCAAGATACCTTTTTTGGTCCGATTCGAAAATCCAAGTTACGCTTCAAATTAATTCGGTATTCTCGAGTTGTGATGTTGCATCACAAGAGTCGGCGGATCAAACTGTGGGGCATATTCTATATATTGACTATAGAGAATATCCATACCTTCACCTTCCATATCAAGGAGTTCAAATAATTCGGAATTAAAATGTATTTCTTCAAATTTTAAATCAGCTTTCTTTAGTCCATGCAGTAGCAAGTGAACTGCTCCACCCTTTCGTCTGCCGGCGGATCGGCTACATAAAGGGACGTCACTCTTGTGACTCAACGTCACAACTCGACAACTGTAGATTACTGCATGTTTCGATCCAAGGGAGATAATCAGGATTCAGGCACTTCCGAAGTTTCAACATTCCTGCGCAGACCGGATCCCTTCAGTATTAAGTGGTGTACCATCTTACTATTTTCGAGCATGGTATCTTAAAAGAGATATCTCAAAATAGCCGTATAAACAGAACAGAATTAGCATTCGTTCCTAATTATAAAATCCTAAGTATGTTTCATAGCTCATGCCAAATTGTCAAAGAGATTCGTCTTCGCTTCCAGTACCCAATGATGACACATGGGAAAGAAAAAATAAAAAAAATACTACGAAACAAAGGCGAATAATCCTCCGTACATGTACATTCACTTTTAGACTAACTTTGCTCATTTCTCTTGTATTATAACAACCGACATAAGTACAGTTTCTAGGTGTGTTTTCAGTGGCCTTTTCCGATCCTTTTCGCTCAGATTCGAAATTCTGTAAACAAAATTACAAATCAATCGTTTGTTCTTAGTAACAATGGACAAAAAGATCCTCTAGTCATTAGCTTACAATTATCGGACAATGGTGGGCGCCAAGATCCTTCAGGATCTCTCGTTTTTTCATGCAACCAGGAACGTAGCTATAGAACCTTTGCTGTGTAGGTGGGCGTGGCTGTTCTTCCCTACACAGCTGTAGTTCCTTACCATCACATTTCGTACCACGAAGTTTTGGCCTAACGGCTGCACATACAAGAACACAGTAGCTGGTGATAATAAAATGTACCTCGTTATTCTCCTTGTAGTCTTTTGTCACTTCCCTCCAAGTTAGAACTCTCGGTATTCCCTCATTCTTAAGTTATCATCAATTGTTCAACATTCTCGGGGATTTGAATATTCAGTTGACTGCCATTCAACTGTCAGTGATGTAAATTTCCCTTGCACGGACTTTACCGGAGATGGCGGTCTCTTTGAAAACAAGCCGTGGCGCATGCGTGATTATTCAGGTCAGTTGGATGCCGGTCCAACGAATGCGCGTGTACGTGGGCGTGGCTAACGGAGACATTCAAAATATGAGACCAAAATAGGTCAGAAAACTCCGTGAAGGCGTGATTAAAAGATATCTCAAGAACGAGGAATTATTAAGTGTTGAGAGTTGGCAGGCGGCGAGAAGGACCAATGTAGAGGAAAATGAGGTATAGTTTATTACTATTCGCTGCCGTTTGATTTCGTGTGCAGTTAGGATATTGGGCAACGTCATTCAAAGTTCAATGTGTGGGATGTATTGTGTATAGGAGGAACCTTGGCTGTGAGTCGATTACAGAGCCATTCGAGACTACAGCCATTCCTGGGCTACCAGGAACGGGACATGTAATTTTTTTAATACGGTGAGCAAACGGGACAGCAAGTTTTTTTTATCGCCAATATTGCACAAAAAATTTATATTGGACTGAGAGAACTACTGCAGATCTGTATTGGGGGGGGGGGGGATGTAGAATTGAGCTTGGTGCATATGGGGGCCAATGTCAAGGCCAGTAACACAGACAAAACACATCAGGTTTATCCATTTCCCATGTTTGCAATGCTAAAGAACCAATCATCAATCAAACCAGTGGGTCAAGATGATTTCACCAAGGACCACTCTGTATTTCATCCTCGGTATTGTCATCTTAGTAAATGAACAACACTGTAAGTTGAGTATCACTTCATCTTTATTGCTCCACAGGCAGATATTATTCCAACCAGAGTAAAAGAGAAGAATTTCCTGTGCAAAATGAAACATCAGGAGTTAGCCATCAGACATAAATGTAGGGTTACAGAAAGTGACTCTATGCACCATGTGGCATGGTTTGTACATGTATATATGAATACAAGACTGTCATTCTCAAATACTAATACTGTTAATATAACATTTTCATTTATGGAATAATGGATGGAATATCTTTTCACCACAATGGTAGAAAATACTCAATTTATAGTAGCCAACAACAAATTGAATTAAAACTTGTGAGCTGATAAAAAAAGAATCAGGACAAACAATTATATCACACTAACATGACTCATCACCTTCACAGATAGCTATGTGCAATCAACATTCTATCAATGCCACCTGTCATCTATCACAGTGGCATGGGAGCCTCAATTCACCACTACTGTTTACTTGACAAAACAAGTTCATTGGCACAAAAAGGAATTGCCCACAACATGATTAATATAATTTGAATACCAAATCAGTGTGATTTACATGATTCAACACATGTTCATGCAATAACTGCATAATTTATTGGAACTTGGCTAAAAAAAACATCACTTATCTGATAGAAACAGATCCAAGCTATGACAAATGGATCTAAATGGGTTCTTATCTCCACATTTGGTGATCATATGGCAACAAAATATTGTTCTGACTCAACCACTGTACTGGACTGTGACCTGTTAATTGGAAAGGGGCAAAGAAAGCATGAGGGCACACATCTGCACGGTACAAGGCATCTTCTAATCTACATAAATGTTGAAGCTGTTCATGCAATAATAAGAGAGAAATGGACTGGACAAACATATATTGATGTTGATGATGAAGGGCCATAACTCTGGGAGAAATCATCAAAAGTAGCGAAAAAAAGCCTAACACTGCACATCTACATGATACTAAGCATCTTCCACATCAATTTCAAGCTTCTTCGCCAATCAATAATGTAGATACAGCTTGGACAACAATGTACTATAACGACTTTGGCGTATGTTTGAAAGGGGGGGGGGATACATACTTTACGGAAGATCGCAGTGTTTGAATTAAAGTTGACTAGTGCTTAGATGCTGACGGTTCCTGTCTGCATGTGCCTGTGGTCTTCTCAGACTGGCACTGTGTTTAGCGGGTGGGTCGCCACAGTAATGCCTCATTCTGTTGTCCGCTACTCTCGACCAGAGGACGTTGATATTCCTCACACTCGCAGTTCTGTATGCTGCACTGCCGTCGTAACACTCCTCTGCTGTCGATTCCCATGAATTGGACGTCTGTCTGATGATATCTACTTGGACAATTTTGGGAATCGGAAGACTCAACTCTTACGAAAACGACGAAAACTCGAAAGGGACGTTACGCGCGTAAAGAGGGATGTTCCCGCGAGTAACACATTGCAAGATATTAACCCGATTTGAAACCGGAAAAACGGAAACTGTCAAACTTGGTGGGAACAAGTTATTTGTTGAAGCAAACTTGCTGTTTTATTCGCAAAGTTAATACTATTCCATCCGGGTACTGTATAAAATACAGAGATGGAGCTATATTTTTTATACCAGAATGGAATATCATTACAAAATGGACTGTGATGCATCTGTTGAATGAGAATCCCCTTGAATTAGCAGAAAGTCAACAGGTGATTTTCATGCGATGAACGGTTCTGTGCTAGGGATGCACAAATGACTGATATCGAGGCGATACAATCGTACAGGCTGTCGACCTGGCACAAAGTTACTTCTGGGATTTAATCCTCGATGTGATACGACAATTGGAAACTAGAATCAGTGACTCTGATATTGGAGAGAATATCCAGTAGAATATTTTCAATAAGCACGAATTCCCATATAGACCTTAAGTTAAACTTGGGCCAACCCCGGAAATGAAATATTGCAAATTAATTTAATCCTAACCTTTCAAGGGAAATAACTCTAATACCAGCGCATTGTTGCCTATGTTATAAATCCATCTTAATCTGTCATGTCTGTAGCAGTATGTTTTATGCAATTGTACAAATCATTGCAAATTTAACACAATTTATTTCCAGAAGATGTTTGCTCAAAATAATGAAATTGATGCCACCCTATGGCCTTGATGCCACTTTTAGGATACATGTATATACATCAGGGCCTGATCTAGCCTCTGAGTTTGGGCACCCTTTCAAGATAGGCGAGCGCAGCGAGCCGTTCGAAATAGGCCGGGGTCCAGGGGCCGCCTAGGCCCCTGGAAGCTCTGGGGTCCTAGATGCCCAGAAATGCATTCGTGGCCATTTTTGAGCATAAAATGTCATCAAATATTTCAGAGAAATTTGTACATTTTGTCAGTGTGTTTTCTACCATATTTGTGATTTGAACTAATAATTTGATCTGAAATAAAATAAAATATTGTATGCCTTATATTTGAGTTGTACTTGCATTGCTTTAATGTTTTGTAAAACTTGTACATGATTTACACCTGTTTCGCAAGTCTCTTCTCAGATAAGTAATTACAATACCTCTAATTCTTGTACGATTTGGTCAATAAATTTACTGTCTTGTCAAGGAATTCACAGTCTTCTATTCTTTTTCAAAAACCAATAGTTCACAATCTTCCCAGTGAACTGATCTGATAAAGTTGGAGGACCATTTAGGGATATTCTCATAAGATAGTCCAGGTTAGTCTGGTTCAGTGATGCCCTCAATGGACTACAAATCAGGTTCATAGCAGAAAATCCCCTTTCAACATTAGCAGTTGACGGAGGAATCAACAGCCCGAGTTCAAATAACTGAGTACAGTTCGGTGTTGTAGTTGTACTGCCAGTTCCACACATTTTTCTGAAAACACAGGTTGACTCTACCGGATGGGTGTCTATGTAAGTGGCTGCCTCGTTGTGTGGTATTTTTTTCTGTCGTACCATTTCAGTAACTTCCTGTCTTCGGTCATTGTTACAGCATTCAACTGCTGTGTCAAACTCCTCCAAGAAATCAGTTTTCTCCTCCGATGCCATTGCACGATCGATTAGTGCATCTGATTGAACAGTGTTTCCCTGAAAAGTGTCCACATTCACTGTACCATAGAAATTAATGAGGGCATCCAAATGGGCTACTCTGTCCCGAGTGTGTCAATAAAAGTCCAGGGTTAAAAACGTCAAAGTGTTTTAAGATGGTACCAGTGTCTGAAACCGACTCCTCAAGTTCATGGAGAAGAGCTGAAAGAAAAGGCTGGGCAACCTTCTGTTTGAATCTTGTCACTGTTTTAGTTACTGTTTCCTGGCCCCTATCTGTTTGTCTGCGCAGTGATCTCCCATTCTCTGCCCTGCGATTACAGGATTCCACAAAGTCAGCTGCCTTGGAAAAGTTGTTTGCTTTGTCCAAATTTGTTTGTAAATCTTTTATGGCAGATTTCAGCTTTGTAAATCTGATAGGAATTGACGTGTAGTCCAGGTTTTTTCTTTGCAGGAACTTCGAGAACTGGTTGACAGCAATAAGTATATCTGCCAAAAGTAATATCATAAGGCAGACCTGAAGAAGCTGATCTCGACATCCTTTGACCTCTGGTTCACCCCGTTCTTGATAGAGCGTATCGAGGGAATCCAACAACTGATCCCATCTTGAGATGACTCTGCAACATGCTTCACCATGACTAAGCCAGCGCGTTGTGCATGCTTTCAGAATCTTTACTGGAAAGAGACCCTCTGCAACCTGTGCTTCCTCGAACACCGCAAACTTAATAGTTGAATATTTGAATAATTTCCAGACTGACAGAAGAACTTTGTCCAACTGTTGAAGTTGGGGAAATTTCTTCATTAGGTGAACGAACACAAGCGCTAATTTGTGGTTACGACAGTTGACATACAATGCATGTGGGGACACGTGGCGTACACGGCGCTGCAGCCCGGTTTTCTCCCCACTCATCGTGTTTGTGCCGTCAAACCCAGAAAACCGAATGTGTTTAGGATTCAGGCCTTTCCTTGTCAGCACACCAATGATTTCATTAAGCAATGCACCTGCTGTTTTGTCTGCACCCATTTGCACTATTGTCAGGTAAACTTCGTGAACTGTGTGTGTCGCTCTGTCTACATATCTAACGAATACAGTCATTTGTTCTCTGTCTCTTTCATCAGTACTTTCATCTGCCAAAATGCTAAATCCAGCACAACTAGCTAATTTGTCCTGAATGTCACTCTCTAAACAACTGTTTATTGCTTCCAAGACTTGTTGTTGACATGTGTGTTGCATTTTTAGAACTTGTCAGACAATGTTTCTGAAGGTCTTCTTCGCCCAAGCTACCAATAAAACGCACAACATCCTCAAAATTTTGTTTTACTGCCCAATTCTTCCGCGAAATGAAATAAGTTATTTTCACTAATTTGTGTATAACACGCCGATTTCTTGTCATTTCATTTTGTTCCTGATGATTTGTACCCTCAGTCAACTGTTTTAGTACACTACCCTTAGCCAGCATTTTCTGTACAGTTCTTTTATTCTGAATAGCATTTTGGTG
The DNA here is from genome assembly GCA_036873755.1 of Hanleya hanleyi. Taxonomy (NCBI): domain Eukaryota; kingdom Metazoa; phylum Mollusca; class Polyplacophora; order Lepidopleurida; family Hanleyidae; genus Hanleya; species Hanleya hanleyi. The sequence goes on from JAVTVY010014394.1 coordinate 20,431, forward strand.
TTTTTGTCCACGTTCGTGATTTTGTAAGACACTATTTGGGTGGTCATCCACTTTTACAGCTTTATTTCTCCAGCTATCATCCCCTACAGTTGCATATTCCTCGCAAAGTTTACATCTCCAACCCTCTTGATCATCACTGTAATACAGCCAAGAAAACATTTTCTGCCAATGGCGACGCGACTGGCCTTGTCTGTCTGCAGTTGCACGCCCATCAAACCTATCTGGTTCTAACGAAACTGGGGCAGCCGCACTGTCGACTTCCTCTGATATTTCTCTATCCATATCTGTACTATTAGAATTCTCGTTTCTGTTTGATTCATTGTTTTTTTCGACTACAGTTTCACACTGACCAGCGGCAAAATCAGTTTCGCCTAGGCCTGCGACTTCGCCGTCTGAACTTTCAGTTTCATTTTGGACGTAATTTTCAGTCTCCCCATGATCTTCTGTTCTCCTTATTTTTGCAAAGAAGCTCGTTATTTTGACAGAACTGTCCGGAACCGGATCGCCCACTCCCGATCTATAGGTCGTCGCATTTTTGTTATGACTTCTACGAGTCGTTTTAGGTCTCGGCATGATTCCGTCAACTTCAAATTATGAAATACCGACCATGCGGAATACGGAACTCTTTTGCCAGAAAAGGCGCGAATAGTAATGAGCATCTCCGTACAGCTACGTTCGCTATATATGCGATATGAACTAAACTGTACATATGCGACGGAGATTGTAAAACGAATTATCTCCCTTCACTGTAATTTGACAGTTCATTCCGGCGGTGATTACAACGAACGTTTAGAAGACGAGGGATCGATCACTTGCTGGTAACTTGTCTTAAGTACTATATTCGATTGATTTCACTGGTTTTGGCATTTCCCGGATATATTTTCCACACGCGGAGTTTATTTTTATCGCAAACATATTTTTTCCAAACTGCATTTGGGCGCCCAAACTCGCCTAGCCCAAACCCGTTTTAACGGATCAGGCCCTGTTAACATGTGTATAGGTTGAAGGCTGAATTGTCAGTCAACTTGTACATTTTACATGTTTTTAGCTCATTCTGATCAATTCATGCTAACATTGGTAATAGTTGGATTCTTCATTATTTTGTATACATTGTCTCCTACATGTGTTTTGCTACTGAAATACTGAGAATCATGACTATCTGAGAAACTGTTGCATGTTTTCTACAGCTCAAATGTGTACTATATACCGGTATTTGACTATGCTAAATCAACTTTATTTCACATCAAGTTAACAGTATTTTCTTTGGCGACTTGGATATGCATTTATTAACCAACTATCGAGTTTTAGGAACTCTAACATTATAATTGAAAGGTTCTTGACAAGAGGATAGGCTGAATCATAGCGGGACACAAAGTTTTTTTCGCCACACCTTGTAGCGGGACAGAAAGTTTTTTTTACCATACCTCTGTACGGGACATGTACTCTTTTTTATCAAATTTTTGGGGGGACCAGACTTTTTTTCCACCGACTTTTGAAGATGCACCGGTCCCGTCCCCCTGGTAAATTTTGCCCGGCCCCTTATGTTATCCAACTGTTGGCTATGTAGTGTATTTTTTCATGCCAGATCACAGCTTTGCCCTATCTATAATTACTCAAACTGTCTTGTTTGATAGCCCTCTGGGTTACTGAACTGGCTCGGGAGCTATTATCAGTGGGATGAATATCAAGTTTCCACTTTAATACTTACCCATGATGTCAAATTTGTCAGGGTTTGGTTACCATTTGGGGTTATATACAGATGTATACACCTACATGTAGCACTGGCAATGACATTCTGCTGATCCAAATTACAACACATATAAGGGAAGTGGGAAGAGGTGCCGACATTGAATTAAATTGAAGTTTATTCTCAGAACCAAGCATATAATGGTATGAGAATCTAATACAATACAATCATAATCAAATGGCGACTTTCTCAGAATCAAAACATGTTGGAGAAAACGGCAGAGAAGAGTACAACAGATCCGATTATAATGATATGCAATACAGTAAAATAGAACTATAATAATATAGTAATCAATATGGGAGGGATTTCTACTAAACAATACGTTTGATCCCTCTTTGTACAAATGTAGCTATTTTATTCTGCACACTGGCAGTTCGGTTAGCCATCATGGAAATAAACTTGTTTACCGATGGTCTGGTCCAAAATTTAGCAGGAATAAAATCTTCATACTGCGTCACATGACTTCACATACTAGTCTTCTGGTTAACCTATTCTAAAGCGAATACCAAGAATCTAACGATCCGTGATATGTGTTGTATCTCAGGTACGCTTTTATTGTACCTGTTCATGTGGCAACTTGGATGATAGTGCAAGAAGATGTCCATAAACATACCCACTCTCCTGGTATGTTCTGACCCGACATTGTCTGAATATTTACTGTGGTCATATTCACAGCTCCGTAAATATATGTAGTATATATATACGTCAGAGCAATGTTTCGTGATAATTTCGGGAGTTATCTTCGATAACTCCACAGGCATATCTCTCTTCAGGGGCCGCCTTTTAATACAGGAAGGTGTTAGCCATCAAATCTTCGATTTGCGTAGCAGTTCCTTTAAGTTTCTCCTCCTCTTTAATCATCCGTTAGAAGTCAGAAATAATATTCCTATTTCCAGTGACTGGTGTTGGTATAGAAGAAAAACCCTTGGGCAGCAGTAAGATGTCGTCATGGGACAGCCTCAGTTTAGAGATGTTTCTGATGTATGTCATGGCTAATGCAATTTCCACATATCTCAACATATTTCATATGTTTACTTTTCTTGGATCGTTGTTTCTGTAGAGATGTGTAGTTTTCATTCTGCCTCTTCGAGTCAGATTGAATTCAGTAGAGTCAGTAATTAGCTTCGAAGATCTGTGTAAATTTCTCCCTCTTTCAAACACAAAAGCCGGAGGGTATGGACATCAGTAGGTTGTCGTCATCGGACCGCCTCAGTATACAGTTGTTTTTTATGTTAGTCTTGGCTAGTACCAATCTCGCTTCGCGAGATCCTTATCGACATTTTTCAACATATTTCATATGTTTACTTGTCTTGAGTCGTTTCTGTTCTTTTCTGTTGAGGGTATTCCTGTCTAATAAGTTCCTATTAGACAATTGTATTGCATAGTAGGTTTAGCACCTGTTTATGCGTTGACTTGATATCGACATTTTTCAACATATTTCATATGTTTACTTGTCTTGAGTCGTTTCTGTTCTTTTCTGTTGAGGGTATTCCTGTCTAATAAGTTCCTATTAGACAATTGTATGGCATATTAGGTTTAGCACCTATTTATGCGTTGACTTGATATCGACATTTTTCAACATATTTCATATGTTTACTTGTCTTGAGTCGTTCCTGTTCTTTTCTGTTGATGGTATTCCTGTCTAATAAGTTCCCATTAGACAATTGTATGGCACATTAGGTTTAGCACCTTTTTATGCGTTGAGTTGATATCGATCTCAGGGATTTCGACGTAATGTATGTTGTCATACAGCTGAGCGTAGGCTTCAGCTATATATCGATCATTGTCTAGAATAACAGTCGTGTTATTCTTATCCAATTTGGTGATAACTATAATTCAAGTTATCGGACCTCAGTTTACTGAGCGACTTCCGCTCCCCCGTAGATAGATTATCTCCGTATACGCTTCGCGTATATGAAGTTAGCCCAAGTCTTGTGGCATACAGATAATTCTCCGTGCTGTTCAATCCAAGTGGTGACTGGAATTCGGATTTGCCGTAAAATGGATGTGTCTTTTGGATTGGTGTAGAATCGGAAAATCGTTCACTGCATCGCATGTTCTTGGTCATCCGTTTAAAGTCAGAAGCTTGGCTAGTGCCAATCTCGCTTCGCGAGATCCTTATCGACATTTTTCAACATATTCCATATGTTTACTTGTCTTGAGTCGTTTCTGTTCTTTTCTGTTGAGGGTATTCCCCGTCTAATAAGTTCCTATTAGACAATTGTATGGCATAGTAGGTTTAGCACCTATTTATGCGTTGACTTGATATCGACATTTTTCAACATATTTCATATGTTTACTTGTCTTGAGTCGTTTCTGTTCTTTTCTGTTGAGGGTATTCCTGTCTAATAAGTTCCTATTAGACAATTGTATGGCATATTAGCTAACCCTAACTCCACAGGCAGATATTATTCCAACCAGAGTAGAAGAGAAGAATTTCCTGTGCAAAATGAAACATCAGGAGTTAGCCATCAGACATAAATGTAGGGTTACAGAAAGTGACTCTATGCACCATGTGGCATGGTTTGTACATGTATATATGAATACAAGACTGTCATTCTCAAATACTAATACTGTTAATATAACATTTTCATTTATGGAATAATGGATGGAATATCTTTTCACCACAATGGTAGAAAATACTCAATTTATAGTAGCCAACAACAAATTGAATTAAAACTTGTGAGCTGATAAAAAAAGAATCAGGACAAACAATTATATCACACTAACATGACTCATCACCTTCACAGATAGCTATGTGCAATCAACATTCTATCAATGCCACCTGTCATCTATCACAGTGGCATGGGAGCCTCAATTCACCACTACTGTTTACTTGACAAAACAAGTTCATTGGCACAAAAAGGAATTGCCCACAACATGATTAATATAATTTGAATACCAAATCAGTGTGATTTACATGATTCAATCACATGTTCATGCAATAACTGCATAATTTATTGGAACTTGGCTAAAAAAAACATCACTTATCTGATAGAAACAGATCCAAGCTATGACAAATGGATCTAAATGGGTTCTTATCTCCACATTTGGTGATCATATGGCAACAAAATATTGTTCTGACTCAACCACTGTACTGGACTATGACCTGTTAATTGGAAAGGGGCAAAGAAAGCATGAGGGCACACATCTGCACGGTACAAGGCATCTTCTAATCTACATAAATGTTGAAGCTGTTCATGCAATAATAAGAGAGAAATGGACTGGACAAACATATATTGATGTTGATGATGAAGGGCCATAACTCTGGGAGAAATCATCAAAAGTAGCGAAAAAAAGCCTACCACTGCACATCTACATGATACTAAGCATCTTCCACATCAATTTCAAGCTTCTTCGCCAATCAATAATGTAGATACAGCTTGGACAACAATGTACTATAACGACTTTGGCGTATGTTTGAAAGGGGGGGGGGATACATACTTTACGGAAGATCGCAGTGTTTGAATTAAAGTTGACTGTAGTGCTTAGATGCTGACGGTTCCTGTCTGCATGTGCCTGTGGTCTTCTCAGACTGGCACTGTGTTTAGCGGGTGGGTCGCCACAGTAATGCCTCATTCTGTTGTCCGCTACTCTCGACCAGAGGACGTTGATATTCCTCACACTCGCAGTTCTGTATGCTGCACTGCCGTCGTAACACTCCTCTGCTGTCGATTCCCATGAATTGGACGTCTGTCTGATGATATCTACTTGGACAATTTTGGGAATCGGAAGACTCAACTTTTACGAAAACGACGAAAACTCGAAAGGGACGTTACGCGCGTAAAAAGGGATGTTCCCGCGAGTAACACATTGCAAGATATTAACCCGATTTGAAACCGGAAAAACGGAAACTGTCAAACTTGGTGAGAACAAATTATTTGTTGAAGCAAACTTGCTGTTTTATTCGCAAAGTTAATACTATTCCATCCGGGTACTGTATAAAATACAGAGATGGAGCTATATTTTTTATACCAGAATGGAATATCATTACAAAATGGACTGTGATGCATCTGTTGAATGAGAATCCCCTTGAATTAGCAGAAAGTCAACAGGTGATTTTCATGCGATGAACGGTTCTGTCTGTGCTAGGGATGCACAAATGACTGATATTGAGGCGATACAATCGTACAGGCTGTCGATCTGACACAAAGTTACTTCTGGGATTTAATCCTCGATGTGATACGACAATTGGAAACTAGAATCAGTGACTCTGATATTGGAGAGTATATCCAGTAGAATATTTTCAATAAGCACGAATTCCCATATAGACGTTAAGTTAAACTTGGGCCAACCCCGGAAATGAAATATTGCAAATTAATTTAATCCTAATCTTTCAAGGGAAATAACTCTAATACCAGCGCATTGTTGCCTATGTTATAAATCCATCTTAATCTGTCATGTCTGTAGCAGTATGTTTTATGCAATTGTACAAATCATTGCAAATTTAACACAATTTATTTCCAGAAGATATTTACCATCTATGTTTGCTCAAAATAATGAAATTGATGCCACCCTATGGCCTTGATGCCACTTTTAGGATACATGTATATACATGTATATAGGTTGAAGGCTCGTAGGGACTAATGGTCCTGTATTGTAGTCAGAAAAAATTGAGCACCAGCTCTGTGTCTTGCTAACACAGCAAAAGATAGTTCTTACACGACAAGAAAGAGGTCTGAAACTTCCTTCTTTGGAGTGTCCAGGTTTCTGTGTTTTTAATGTTCGCGTATAGTTGCAGCTCTGATATGTTTAAGTTACATTTCCATTTATCTAATTTTATGCGTGTTTTCGTTCATTTTCCAGTGGCACTACTTTCGTGCTCAAAATATGTGGTCTGCTAAACCACAGATTTTGAGAGGCGCATGTTGAGTGATTTTGTGGGACTAACTCATTCTCATTAGAAAGCGTGTTTGGGCAGTAATTTAGTATTAAATAATACCAGTATAAGTGTAATTCATTATAGAAAACAATGGGATATTTCACTTTCCCTGTATTCATTTACATTTTCATGAAATATGTGTGTTGAGTTACAGTTTGGAATTTTTGCCATTTAAGCTTACCCCTCAAGACCCTCTGCATTATCTTTTTATAGTAAGTTTCTAAAATCCAGTGGTGGTCAAATCATTTACGTAATAATTTCCCTGTATTCAGAAATGTTTTCTTTCCATTCTACTTCTGAAATATTCATGGAATGTTGCAAGCATTTCCCCCTGATCTACAGAAAGAGCTCTGCATATCACAGTTTTGAAGCTGTAAGGTGACAGGGGAGATAACCAAATAGAACTGTAATATACTTGGAAGGAGGTACATGAAACAATATGATGCCATGAGAGGATGCATCCCAGCATAGCTCCAGTCCATCTAACCATGAGGATTTTACATTGTATCTCAATACTCATTTTTACCCCTCGGCCAATTTTGGCCATGGGGTTTTGTCGTCTTGTACGTCCGTCTGTTCGTACGTCAGTACGTGAGCGAGATAGACGGAAAACGGTTCCACTGAAGAATTCCAAATTTGGTATGCTTATTTACCTAGTCAAGGACCAGAAGTCTATTTAATTGGGACCTGATTGGGGGGAAACCTTGGCGGCCATCTTTAATTTTATGCAAAATGGATAATGATCCATGTCTCGGAAACCATTCAACTGTTCAATACGAAAGTTGGTATACATCATCGATACATCAAGCAACATTCACCAAACCGGCTTTTCTGATTAGCTGGAAATCCTTGAGGCCATCTTTAATTTATGCAAAATCGATAATGATACATATCTCTGTTACCATTCAATTGTTGTATACGAAAGTTGGTATACATCATCGATGCATACAGATATTTTAAATCGGGACCTGATTGACTGAAAACCTTGGTGGCCATCTTTAATTTATGCAAAAACTTTAATGATATATATCTCTATCATTTAAGTGTTCTATACCAAACTTAGTATACAGCATCGATGTATCAAGAGACTTGCAATGAATAACCACATCAGTTCCTCCGAGTGGGGGGAAGGATGTGCGGCCATCTTTAATTTATGCAAAATCATTAATGATCTCGCTCTCTGATACCGTTCAAGTGCTCGATGTAAAATTTGGTATACATCATCGATGCATCAAGAGACTTACGACAAATGACAGTTTTGGTTTCTCTGATTGGGCGGAAACCTTGGTGGCCATCTTTAATTTATGCATAATCTTTAATGATGTATATCTCTGATACCATTTCAGTGTTCTGTACGAAACTTGGTATACAGCATCAATGTATCAAGAGACTTTCAATTAATAACCACATCAGTTCCTCTGAGTGGCGGGAAGGATGAGCGGCCATCTTTAATTTATGCGAAATCATTAATGATCTCTATCTCTGATACCGTTTAAATGCTCGATGTAAAATTTGGTATATATCGTTGATGCATCAAGAAACTTATGTAATGAAAACCGGTTTCTCTGATTGGACGGAAACCTTGGGGGTCATTCCTAATTGCAAAATTTTTGATAATCTGTATATTTGTGACTTGACTGCTTGGTGTTCCTGACATCTTGGTTCAATTGAATACATTATGAATGTACCCAGAGCCGAGGGGTTTTCAGATGCGCAGCTTCGTATTGTTATTTACTGCTGAAGGATATGCTTTCGATTATCTGAAAAAAGTGAAAATTTTTACAAATATTGGTAACATGCAGTGAAGACATTATTTTATCATTTCATCAGGTTGGTTTCATAATAAATGTCTGTCCCAGCGTGTTTTTAAAAAAAATATATATATATGTGTACAATTACACTAATGCACTAGAGATCCTTGTTGAGAGGAATGTGTGAGACTACAAATATGGCTCTTCGCCATGAGATGGAACATCAAAGAGTTAGTGGAATTATTCCAACAGCCTATTTTACATTTAAATAGCCCCATTTCAGTGCCTAAGGCTCTAGTTAGCTTATTCTGATCAATTCATGCTAACATTGGTAATAGTTGGATTCTTCATTATTTTGTATACATTGTCTCCTACATGTGTTTTGCTACTGAAATACTGACAATCATGACTATCTGAGAAACTGTTGCATGTTTCCTACAGCTCAAATGTGTACATGTACTATATACCGGTATTTGACTATACTAAATCAACTTTATTTCACATCAAGTTAACAGTATTTTCTTTGGCGATTTGGATATGCATTTATTAACCAACTATCGAGTTTTAGGAACTCCAACATTATAATTGAAAGGTTCTTGACAAGAGGATAGGCTGAATCATAGCGGGACACAAAGTTTTTTTCGCCACACCTTGTAGCGGGACAGGAAGTTTTTTTTTACCATACCTCTGTACGGGACATGTACTTTTTTTATCAAATTTTTGGGGGGACCAGACTTTTTTTCCACCGACTTTTGAAGATGCACCGGTCCCGTCCCCCTGGTAAATTTTGCCCGGCCCCTTATGTTATCCAACTGTTGGCTATGTAGTGTATTTTTTCATGCCAGATCACAGCTTTGCCCTATCTATAATTACTCAAACTGTCTTGTTTGATAGCCCTCTGGGTTACTGAACTGGCTCATGGGAGCTATTATCAGTGGGATGAATATCAAGTTTCCACTTTAATACTTACCCATGATGTCAAATTTGTCAGGGTTTGGTTACCATTTGGGGTTAGATACAGATGTATACACCTACATGTAGCACTGGCAATGACATTCTGCTGATCCAAATTACAACACATATAAGGGAAGTGGGAAGAGGTGCCGACATTGAATTGAATTGAAGTTTATTCTCAGAACCAAGCATATAATGGTATGAGAATCTAATACAATACAATCATAATCAAATGGCGACTTTCTCAGAATCAAAACATGTTGGAGAAAACGGCAGAGAAGAGTACAACAGATCCGATTATAATGATATGCAATACAGTAAAATAGAACTATAATAATATAGTAATCAATATGGGAGGGATTTCTACTAAACAATACGTTTGATCCCTCTTTGTACAAATGTAGCTATTTTATTCTGCACACTGGCAGTTCGGTTAGCCATCATGGAAATAAACTTGTTTACCGATGGTCTGGTCCAAAATTTAGCAGGAATAAAATCTTCATACTGCGTCACATGACTTCACATACTAGTCTTCTGGTTAACCTATTCTAAAGCGAATACCAAGAATCTAACGATCCGTGATATGTGTTGTATCTCAGGTACGCTTTTATTGTACCTGTTCATGTGGCAACTTGGATGATATGACCACACGGCCCCTAGCACAAGCTGAGGCTCAACACGTCATATTTTAATATGATCTGAAACCCGGATAAGTATAGACCTCCAGTTCATAGTATTTCGGGTACTGTCATGACTGTGGCATTGCAAAAGCTAGAAAGTTTTCACAACATCGATCAAATCAAATTTAGTAAAGAAAATGCAAGGCAAACGAGAAAAAGCAAGAAAACTTATTGGCAAGTTGTAAGCTGCATACAGGCTGACCCTTTGAGTGCTATTTATACAGATGGTTTATACAGATGGTTCTAAAGATGGTGAGAGAGTAGCATGTGCTACTATCTTTAGTTCCAACATTAAAACGTATCGACTGCCAGGTAAAAGTTCCATTTTTACTGCAGAAGCAAAAGCTCTATTGTCAGCTTTAGAAGGTAGTGGATCCACTGGAAGGAAAAAATATGCCCACTTTGAATCTCAGATTCACTCTATTCATACCATGCCTTAAACCCAATTAAAAATGGAAATTCCACTCTGTCCACCATGCGGAAATTCTGAATTATATGACACCAGATTTGATCAACAGATAGATATTGTATTTTGTTGGGTGCCTAGTCACGTTGACATCAAAGGCAACACTGAAGCTGATAGACTGGCTAAGGCAGCTTTAGATGGAGAAGTTGACCCTGTTGGTCTCCCATACAGCGATTTCAGACCATCTATCTGTGCATATGTAAGAAGGCTGTTTCAATCGCTATGGGATACTATGGATAATAACAAACTTCACGAGTTCAAAAAAACGGTTGGTTATACTCACCTGAACAGTGATAAACGCTTCGACCAGGCCATGATTAGACGATGTAGGATCGGTCACACACGATTAACTCATGAATATTTACTAAAACAGGAGCCGATTCCAAGGTGTATACCTTGCCATGAAGATCTGACGGTGAAACATATTCTCCTTGACTGCATAGATTTTAAAACTGTTAGAGATACTTTTTATCGAGCAGATACGCTGGAAGATCTTTTTAGCAGAGTGAAAGAAGATTGTATTTTAGGTTATTTGAGAGAGATTGGGTTGTTGTACAAATTTTAATGTTTGTACCTGTTTTAACGCATTAGATTACCGAGTTTTTGAATTGATTACTTAGAATTTTGTTTGATCATCGCTATATAGCTGAAATATTGCTGAATGCGACGTTAAACCCTAATTCTCTCTCTCTCTCTCTCCCTTTGAGTGTAATTGTTGTGCAATATTTTCCCCAATATTTGTTTTGTTTGCCGTCACGATTCGACAAAATATTTTTGAACGCAACATCAAACCTTTACTTCGTCACTTGACAAATTATGTTTTTAACTGATGAGCAAATAACAGCAAACTAATGTATTTATACATGTATCAAAGTAATAATTATTCGCTAACGTACATATAAGCATACAAATTCTTAACACTGCACACAGAATCATTCTGTTTTGACTTGTCCCTACTCCATTCTGAGCGTTTTGTCAAAAAAAATCGTGAATCTGGTGGTAACCCATGTTTGCCCACTCTTTGAAAAAAATGTTTCAAACTTTCGCATTCTGAAAACATAAAAGAGGATTCCATGTGACTTGATCGGCATGATCGAGGTGAAATTTTCTGGCGAAGCTGCTTCCAATATAATTGAAAATGACCTAACATACACTTTAAAGGGGTATAGGAAACGGGGTATGAAAAAAAACTTGTTAAAGCTCAGTCTAGTTGATGTGCTATGTACAGTGAAACATAGAGTAAACACTTTTTATGAATGCAGAACCCTTTTTGACAGCACAAAAAGGAGCGCTGTGTGTGACCGTAAACGGAATAATATAAAAACAACTAAATGATATTTTTGTCAAGAGTGCTAAAATAGGGGATATTAAACACCTTTACTAAGGCTGTATCAGTTAAGTAGTAAATGTTAATCCAGGGTGGTAATAAACTGGAATAACACGAAATAAACATAATAACGCACATCTGTCCATAACTCTGTAAAGAAATGACGTAACACGAAATAAACATGACAGTGCACATCTCTGGGATTCTAGGGATATTCACAGTGAGTAGCAGAGCTGTCAGTCAAATAGCAACTGAGATCTAGCTCGGACAAAAGTTAGTGATGGAAAATTTCAAAGGGCCATAACTCTGTAAAGAAATGACGTAACACAAAATAAACATGACAGTGCACATCTCTGGGATACTAGGGATATTCACTGTGAGTATCAGAGCTGTCAGTCCAATAGTAACTGAGATCTAGCCCGGACAAAAGTTAGTGATGGAAAATTTCAAAGGGCCATAACTCTGTAAAGAAATGACGTAACACACAATAAACATGACAGTGCACATCTCTGGGATACTAGGGATATTCACTGTGAGTATCAGAGCTGTCAGTCAAATAGTAACTGAGATCTAGCCCGGACAAAAAATTGTTGACAGACGTCCGGCCGGACCACCGGACGTACATGCCGATTGCAAGACCCCGCAGCCCGATGGGCTGAGGGGTAACAAACTACATGTACTGCTTTGGCGATAATTGATAGAAAAAGCTAGTTTTTAGAACAATTATTAGCACTTGTCGACTGGGGTTCGAACTCACATAACCTACTTCACCAATTCCATTTATCAATGAATAATACAGCTTAGCTAAAGTCCAGACTACCATAGCTCGATATATTTTTCACACATTTAGTTATTTCTAATATGAGTTTGCCTATTTCATTCTTCCTCATTGATGAAAATTTGACTGCTGTAATCAAAACAATACTTGTCAACACGATGCAATAAAATATCTCCGTTTATTTTCTATATAGTTTACCTGCTCATTACACAAAACTACACATGGCCAACTTTTTAAAATCCGGATCTTTAATATACGAGTCTATGTAAAGCTAATGACCAACTAGGCCCATGAGCTTATATAGAAAGGTTTGTGATAAGAGAAACGTTGTTGCAAGATTGGGACTGTGGGTAGATTGCATCCATTCCTGGTGAATTTTTCTTTGCATAAATGCATGTAAAGCTCACATAAAGAACACCCGTATATGGAAAATGGTATCAAATCTTCATTTCACTGTACGGTACTTCCACATGCAAGTTTTCCTTCAATATTTTGTCCAATTACTGAAAACTACCGGACTGTCATTTGAATGATTATTTATGAATTGATGCACAGGTATCAATTTTAGTTTATGCACTCAATTCATTGCAATATTGGGGTTACTAACACTCAAAAGAAAAATCTATAGCTAAAACAAAATGAACTTTAATCTTTATAAAGTATATAGCTCTGTTTGTCACAGAGATCAAAGTTTACCATATTAATTTGCTGTAGATCATACCAAAATATTAAAACACAAGAGTGAATAAAACACAAAGTGGCAAGACATGCATCTCAGAATTGAGTTAACTAGCAAATAGCATTGTACATATATTCCCATCCCCAGTTCATGTGATGACCTGGTTTTAGCTGTGGCCTATCTGTGATAGGGTGAGCTTACCAGTCTTCCATACTTTAGTGTGTATTAATCTTCTATCTTACGGGAAAACAATTAAAAGAGTAATATTTGATAGATAAGGAATCAAATACATACAAAGTGACTATATATAGGCGCACAGTCTCCCAACCCCCTAAGGATGACTATTCTGGCCTGTGAAAGAACAGACAATACGGGACTATTTTTATGAGCGTAGTTTTAGTGAACTGCAGACAACCCTAAAATCTTAATTTTGCTGACTATTCTAGTCTGTGAAAGAACAGACAATACGGGACTATTTTTATGAACATAGTTTTAGTGAAATTTGGACAACCCTAAAATCTTAATTTTGCCAGATCACATTATAAAGGTGAGACAACTCACCTTTGTGAAAAAAAACCCTAAAATCTTAATACTGCCGACTATTCTAGCCTGTGAAAGAACAGACAATATGGGACTATTTTTGGACAACCCTAAAATCTTAATTTTGCCAGATCTAAACCATATATTATTCAACCTCTGATAACACTAACCCACTAAGGGTTTATCACATGCATGTATAGTAGTAACGCAGGGTGCTCTTGGGTGTTTTGTGGGCCAATGTGACACATGTACATGCTACATGTATTACATGCGTAATTACAGTCCGCTCTTTCTGCATTAATGACCAGTAATCATACTGTAGCTTCAAAGGGCTTACTCATTCTATGGATCAGAATTAAACATTGATGAATTAACTGAATGTATCGTTACATGTACACGCGTATTCACCTTTGTCTCCTATTTAAAGGAATAGACAACCCTTGGTAAATGCATATTACAAACGTAGATATGGTAGCAAGGCTACCAAAGAGCTCGCCTGAAATATTCCATGGAGTGAAAGAATGGGACACGCACCTTGTATGCTTAGAATATTCTTTCATTGCGATGCTTCACCTCCACTCCAGACATCTACAGTAAGGGGAAATGTGAAGAAACCACCTATAACTATTAACTATACGTATGTAATGCAAACATTCCTGAAAGAAGTATATGTATCCTGAATTTTTTTTTGCTATAATGAAAACTTTTAGAGAACAACATGTTTACTACTTCTCAGAAAAAATATAGAAAAGCCACTTCAAATACATATAATTGGGAAAAATTTATTGCATAAAACATATTTAAATATGGGGAAATCATTTATTTTTGCAGAGTTAGCTCCCGTGTGCATAGTTACAGTAAACAAGTCCTTAGCGACCACCAAGTGACGCCATTTTCTTTTGCACAGTTCATGTTGGCGCAAAATTAACACATTTGTGCTGCAATATGTTTCCCAGCACCTGGATATGAATAATTGATTGATTTGTGTAACATAGCAATTCATCTGATTAATTTGATCATAACTTGATGGTCCGTGAATTACGGGTAGTTCGTTGAACTTGCCGACATGATCAACACAATCGGGCAGGGAGAGTCCGGCTTCGAAGACATTTCGAGCCAATACTAAAGGTAGGTGCACACAGAGCTTAGTGCCTGCGTGATCGCAGCTGCAAGACTCGTTGCGAGGACGCAAATGTCTGTGTGCACTGGAGACCGCAGTCATTTAGTGCTTGCGTCCCGGGGCGCAGTCGGAATCGCAAGGATCAAAATGATTTGATATTTGTCGGAGCCGTATTCGCCGCAGCCATAGGACGCAAGACAGCGCAAGCAGTGTGCACCGCTCGCCTGCGCGTTGATAGAATTTGCCGGCAATCTATTACCTCTCGACCAATCAAATCGTTGCTGTTACACCACATGATTTCAAGATGGCAGCGCCCACAGACATGGTTGAAGAATGTATAACGGGGTAGTAATTTAAAGATGTACACGTAGAGAAGTAATGTTATGTTATATTTCCTGGTCATGTCAACATTGCACATACATAGACATGTATAGTTTATAAGTCTGAAGTCAGGTGAGAATGGGCCAAAGATTTAATTTGTTTTTAAATAAATTGTCTGTAAAAATGAAAATGAAATTTGTTTTGAGTCCATTCTTTTTGTTGCCAATACAGGTATATTTCAACTCCTAACTTGTCAGGATAACGAAGAACTATTTCATTGAGCCCTCAATTAGGACATTTATCCTGAAGGTCACTTAATACCAAGGAGATTAATACAATAAATCCCCACCCCTGAGGGAAATAATTTAAATTAAGAGGTAAATGAGGTAGGGTAAAATAAGGGGAGATTATTTAAACTGTGATGTTGAATTTTGTTCTTGATTGGTCAAGGATGGTTGACAAGTCTCACCTTCAAATATCTATCCTTCAAAACCTGATACAGGGCATCACATGTTTCCCTAACTATGAGTGAGATGGTGGTCCTACCAATTCGCCAACTGTATCCCAAGCTGATGAATGTCTCTCCTGAAAAGAAACGTAATGCATCCATCAACCTATACTTTGTTCAAATGTAGGAAATAGCCTAGGCCTACATTTATAATGATTGATTCTGACTTCATTCTTTTAAAATCTATATAAAATACAATGTACGTACCTGTAGCAAGATAACGTAGGGTTAAAGCCAGTCTCTCGCCGACAGATATTGCCTTTCGCCAGTTGGTGTCTTGTTTCTGAATCAGTGGAGTGATTAGTTCACATATGTATTGGAAATTGTGTGGTAGCATTCGTACATAATTTTTATACGAAAACAAATCCTCTTCTTCAAGCTCAATGAGTAGAGTATGATATGCTCCATATGTAGGTCGACGGAGCAACCAAGGACGGGTCCAGATCTTGCGGAAAGAAGCCTTGTATCTTCGTCTTCTCCTTCTCAAAATGACTAAAATTGAGGCAATCAACTGTAATTTATTGACGGCAGCCATTTTGTCTGTCAACCTCGTTTCCAGGGGCCATTACGCGCAACCTCCTTCCCAGGGGCCATTCCGCTTTTTTGACCTAGGGACGACGCTGGCTGACCAGGATCGCAGCAATTATTGCGTCCTCGATGTCACACATGATCGCAACAGTCTAGAGGATTGCGTCGTCGCATGACTTTGGGGGATACGGCTTGCGACTGCGATCACGCAGTCACAAGCTCTGTGTGCACCTACCTTTACGCCAACAAACAACCATCGTGCCATTCAACATCAGTTTTACTGCCCCGATAAAGGGAATATTATTCTTTCTTTGATAACACAGAGAGATTCTTCCCAAGGCTTGGGCCTCAATGGCTGTTTGAGTCGTCCCAACGGCAAAGGAAATCACTGCGCTTTTGGCGCACATGAATGGACATTTGTATTTCTATGATTAGGATGTATATATGATATCCTCCCGTACGAAACCATTCATACGGCTAAAATTATATATAATAAAAAATATGAAAACAAAAACTTACCTTCTATATTCAGTTTTGATACCTCTTCCACAAAGAAATCTCGGAAATATCGACCCGTGTGTGCGATACCGGTACGCCGATAGTCGATTTCAAACTGGCTCATTCCCAGTCGCAAATTATTTTCAGATCACGTAAAGTATATAAATTTTAAACCATGGACGTTAATAAATAAAAAAACAAACAACGTAGCAACCTTTCAAGCTTTTAATCACACCAAACAGCAACATTTTACGAGATTTTATTGACTACTGGCTTCTTTCGCGAAAGATAGATACTATCACGAAAGATGTAGACTTCATTTCTCAGCTTATCTTCCACGTACATGCTTTCGCGCACGCATATGCGAAAGCAGTGCGACAGCTCCGTGTGAGCTACCGCGAACGGTTCGCGAAAGATTCGCGAATTTGCACCACTTAATTGTTGGTCGTACTGTAACAACAAAATTCAAACCTAAAATGAAAGCTCGTGTGAAACACGGGCGAAGGGCATTTCTCAGATAATTTTGTAACCCATAATTTGGTACTCACAGGGTGGGGAGAGAGCGAGGGGAGAGAGTCAGGGTGAGGGAAGGGGTGAGTGAGACGAGACCTGTACAAAATGCACTTAGCTTTCACAACTTGTGACATAGATACAACTTTGATTGTCGCGAAACTTGACGTGCTGTCAAGGGGCCTTGACACTCGAAACAACAGCTTTCGTGCGGCATAATTGGAGACCATGAAAAATATTGAAGAGCAGTAAATTTACGTCGCACATCTTCTGGTATTTCCGGAGGAATGGCTTCCAGAGTAATGTAAGTTGAATTTGGAAATGCTGAAGTAGGCTCAGTTCTGGCAATGTTGCTCTCCAGAGTCCCCTCTGTCTGCTGCATGTCTTCATCAGTAATTTCTTCATCAATACTACATGTACATGTGCTATTCATATCTTCGGATGTGTTTGACATGTACTAATGGGGCATTTTTTGTTGCAGATACCACTTTGCAACAATCTTATGCACGCAGGTGCGCTTAGACTTCGTGCATCTACAGGTTATGATGTTCTTGTTGGTGTCAAAAATGACCAATGTTCTATTGAAGCGTGACCAATATGTTTTCTTGCCAGTATAAATGGATAGATATACAAAGCGCCGAGAAGTTAATTTCGGTGGAGGTATCTGCACCAGCAATGGTGAGGTTGTCCTGTCTGCATGTGCCTTCAATGTGGATGGCTCATTGAAGCGTTCCTCTGTGATAAGATTGCGATCTGTCATATCTGAAGGTGGTTTGCATTGAGGACAACTTCATTCCCTGGCATCGCATACGGGACTGACCTTAAGTGGTCACACTCAAATGAAGGATTGCCCCCTGATACTCTCGCACTGGCTTCCGGTCATTTGTATTCCTGTGTCTTTCTGAACATGGATCGGTATCTGACGACCACGAGTGGATGTGGAGCAACAGTAAATACCGTTTGACCGATCACCGAGCATTGTGTGGTGAAAAGACTCCCAATCGTTTTGGAGGGTTCTCGGAAAACTTCCACAGACACCTCAATGTCTCCTCGACCTGTTTTATGTAAGCAAGATTTTTTGAAGAGTCGGTACATGCCAGGACCAGTTTGTGACAAACACAGTACACGTTTATGAGATGGGGGCTTACTGTGCGGAGTTATCGTCTCTATATAGCTGAAATATTGCTGAATGCGACGTTAAACGTTAATTCTCTCGCTCTCTGTGCGAGGTTTAGCTGCAAGGCCGTTCAGTCGTCCGAGCATTACAGACATTCATTGAAAGTCTGTTGATGTAGATTAATGATTGTCTACATCAACTTTTGTATGGAAAGCATGGGAGATATCAATCAATACTAATGCTGCGTTAACCAAAAATCGTCCCAAAGGTTTCCATTCAATCAAGAAATCAACAGTGATCATTCAATACGTTTCGTAATGAACAGACTCAGTTGAAGAGTATAAGAGATATTAATCATTAAAGATTTGCATGAATTAAAAATGGTCACCTGGGTTTCCGCTCAATCAGGTCCAGATTCAACAGGCTTCTAGGTCATAGCCATATGCATGTGTGATGTATTAAAGTTTGGTGTACCTAGCTATAGCTAGAGCCGTGAGATATCTTGGTAAAGAGACAAGTGTGACGGACGGACACATAGACAGATGTACATGATGACAATTCTCGTCCGCCAATATTGGACATTACAGCATCAAAATTCAAACGTAAAATGAAAGCTCGTGTGAAACATGGGCGAAGAGCATTTCCTCATATAAATTTGTAACACATAATTTGGTACTCACAGGGCGGGGAGAGAGCGAAGGGAAAGAGGCAGGGTGTGAGGGAAGGGGTGAGTGAGACGAGACCTGTACTAAATCGACTTACCTTTCACAACTTGTGACATGGATACAATCCTTGGTTGTCGCGAAACTTGAAACTTTGTCAAAGGGCCTTGACACTCGAAACAACAGCTTTCGTGTGGCATAATTGGAGATCCTGACAAATATTGAAGAGCAGTACATTTACGTCGCACTTAGTCTGGTATTTCCGGAGGAATGGCTTTTTCCAGAGTAATGTAACTTGAATTTGGAAATGCTGAAGTAGGCTCAGTTCTGGTAGTGTTGCTCTCCAGAGTCCCCTCTGTCTGCTGTATGTCTTCATCAGTAATTTCTTCATCAGTACTACATGTAATATTCATATCTTCGGATGTGCTTGACGTGTACTGATGGGGCATTTCTTCTTGCAGATACCACTTTGCAACAATCTTATTGCACGCAGGTGCGCTTAGACTTCGTGCATCTGCAGGTCATGATGTTCTTATTGGTGTGAAAAATGACAAATGTTCTATTGAAGCGAGACCAATATGTTTTCTTGCCAGTATAAATGGATAGATATACAAAGCGCCAGAAGTTAATTTCGGTGGAGGCATCTGTACCAACAATAATGAGGTTGTGGATGCCTCATTGAAACGTTCCTCTGTGATCAGATTGCGATCTTTCATATCTGTAAGGTGGTTTGCATTGAGGAGAACTTCATTCCCTGGCATCGCATACAGGACTGACCTTAAGTGATCTTACTCAAATGAAGGATTGCCACCTGTCCTTGCACAAGATTTTAAATTGGTGCAGTTTCTACTCTCGCACTGGCTTCCGGTCATTTGTATTCCTGTGTCTTTCTGAACATGGATCGGTATCTGACGACCACGAATGGATGCGAAGCAACAGTAAATACCGTTTGACCGAGCAACGAGCACTGTGAGGTGAAAACGGTCGGTGCTGATGTCTTTGGCCTTGTCATTATGGAGCTTGATATGATCCTCCAACCAACTATCACTGATAACCTTGTCACAAATGCGACAGGGATTCCTACGCACACTCAAACATTCAGGTTTTTGGCATTTGCGGGCGACTCTGGTGGAATGAAAGGTACATGTATCGGCATAGCTGTGGTCCAGTTCATCCGAAAAATCAGCTTGATATGATGGCGGTTCAGAATCCACCTGACCACCGTTTTACTGCTTTACATGTATCGTCTGCATTACATGTATCGTCTGCATTACAGTTGTCCAAATGGCGGGGAAGTTTCTTTCCTAGTCATCACTTTGCCACAATACGGGCAATGAAAATACCCCTTTGCATTGTGATCTGGCAAGTGGCACACAAACGAAAAGTAGCCTGAAACAAAAAAAAAATGGATAAAACAATCAGATTCAAGGGTACCAAAGAGTACCAATGAAATCTTCCATAATACCCGCCTCTGAGATATGGACGGAAATATGATTTTGCACGAATTAAAGATGGCTACCAATGTCCCGCACAATCAGGGAAATCAGATTGGTCCTTCATTGCAAGTCTCTCGATATGCTGATGATGCATACCAAGTTTCATGTTGGAAGATCAAACTGTACATTTATTCGAGATATAGGTTAATAATTACATGTATCATGCATAAACTAAAGATGGTCGTCAAGACTTCTGCCCAATATAAAGAGAAACGGGGTTGGTAGTTCATCGAAAATCCCTCGATGTATCATTTATGCATACCAAGTTTCGTATTGAACAGTTGAAAAGTCTCAGAGATATTGATCATTAGTGATTTCGTAGAATTGAAGATGGACGCCAATGTTCCGTCCAATGAGGGAGAGCAGTGTGGTCATTTAATGAAAGTCTGTTGATGTAAATTAATGATTTATATCAATCAATACTAATGTTGCATTAACCAAAAATCGCCTCCGAGGTTTCCGTTCAATCAGGAAGTCAACAGTGATCATTCAATACGTTCCGTAATGAACAGACTCAGTTAAAGAGTATAAGAGATATTAATCAATAAAGATTTGCACGAGTTAAAAATGGTCACCTTACTTTCCGCTCAATCAGGTCCAGATTCAACAGGCTTCTTGGTCATAGCCATATGCATGTGTGATGTATTAAACTTTGGTGTCCCTAGCTATAGCTAGGGCCGTGAGATATCTTGCTAAAGAGACAAGTGTGACGGACGGACAAATAGACACATGATCAAGACAATTCTCGTCCGCCAATATTGGACAGACAACAGCAAAGTTCAAACCTAGATAATTTTCTACTCACATGGTGGGGAGAGAGCCAGGGTGTAAATGAAGGGTTGAGTGAGACGACACCTGTACTAAATGCACTTACCTTTCACAACTTGTGACAGATACAATCTTTGATTGTCGCGAAACTTGACGTGCTGTCAAGGGGCCTTGACACTCGAAACAACAGCTTTCGTGCGGCATAATTGGAGATCATGAAAAATATTGAAGAGCAGTAAATTTACGTCGCACATCTTCTGGTATTTCCGGAGGAATGGCTTCCAGAGTAATGTAAGTTGAATTTGGAAATGCTGAAGTAGGCTCAGTTCTGGCAATGTTGCTCTCCAGAGTCCCCTCTGTCTGCTGCATGTCTTCATCAGTAATTTCTTCATCAATACTACATGTACATGTGCTATTCATATCTTCGGATGTGTTTGACATGTACTGATGGGGCATTTTTTGTTGCAGATACCACTTTGCAACAATCTTATGCACGCAGGTGCGCTTAGACTTCGTGCATCTGCAGGTTATGATGTTCTTGTTGGTGTCAAAAATGACCAATGTTCTATTGAAGAATTGCCCCCTGCTACTCTCGCACTGGCTTCCGGTCATTTGTATTCCTGTGTCTTTCTGAACATGGATCGGTATCTGACGACCACGAGTGGATGTGGAGCAACAGTAAATACCGTTTGACCGATCACCGAGCATTGTGTGGTGAAAAGACTCCCAATCGTTTTGGAGGGTTCTCGAAAAACTTCCACAGACACCTCAATGTCTCCTCGACCTGTTTTATGTAAGCAAGATTTTTTGAAGAGTGGGTACATGCCAGGACCAGTTTGAGACAAACACAATACACGTTTATGAGATGGGGGCTTACTGTGCGGAGTTATCATCTCTATATAAGTGAAATATTGCTGAATGCGACGTTAAACGTTAATTCTCTCGCTCTCTGTGCGAGGTTTAGCTGCAAGGCCGTTCAGTCGTCCGAGCATTACAGACATTCATTGAAAGTCTGTTGATGTAAATTAATGATTGTCTACATCAATTTTTGTATGGAAAGCATGGGAGATATCAATCAATACTAATGTTGCGTTAACCAAAAATCGTCCCAAAGGTTTCCGTTCAATCAAGAAATCAACAGTGATCATTCAATACGTTTCGTAATGAACAGACTCAGTTGAAGAGTATAAGAGATATTAATCATTAAAGATTTGCATGAATTAAAAATGGTCACCTTAGTTTCCGCTCAATCAGGTCCAGATTCAACAGGCTTCTTGGTCATAGCCATATGCATGTGTGATGTATTAAAGTTTGGTGTGCCTAGCTATAGCTAGAGCCGTGAGATATCTTGGTAAAGAGACAAGTGTGACGGACGGACACATAGACAGATGTACATGATGGCAATTCTCGTCCGCCAATATTGGACATTACAGCATCAAAATTCAAACGTAAAATGAAAGCTCGTGTGAAACATGGGCGAAGAGCATTTCCTCATATAAATTTGGTACTCACAGGGCGGGGAGAGAGCGAGGGGAAAGAGGCAGGGTGTGAGGGAAGGGGTGAGTGAGACGAGACCTGTACTAAATCGACTTACCTTTCACAACTTGTGACATGGATACAATCCTTGATTGTCGCGAAACTTGAAACTTTGTCAAAGAAACAACAGCTTTCGTGTGGCATAATTGGAGATCCTGACAAATATTGAAGAGCAGTACATTTACGTCGCACTTAGTCTGGTATTTGCGGAGGAATGGCTTTTTCCAGAGTAATGTAACTTGAATTTGGAAATGCTGAAGTAGGCTCAGTTCTGGTAGTGTTGCTCTCCAGAGTCCCCTCTGTCTGCTGTATGTCTTCATCAGTAATTTCTTCATCAGTACTACATGTACTATTCATATCTTCGGATGTGCTTGACGTGTACTGATGGGGCATTTCTTCTTGCAGATACCACTTTGCAACAATCTTATTGCACGCAGGTGCGCTTAGACTTCGTGCATCTCTGCAGGTCATGATGTTCTTATTGGTGTGAAAAATGACAAATGTTCTATTGAAGGCATACCAATATGTTTTCTTGCGAGTATAAATGGATAGATATACAAAGCGCCAGAAGTTAATTCTGCACCAACAATGATGAGGTTGTCCTGCCTGCATTGGTCTTCAATGTGGATGCCTCATTGAAGCGTTCCTCTGTGATCAGATTGCGATCTTTCATATCTGTAAGGTGGTTTGCATTGAGGACAACTTCATTCCCTGGCATCGCATACAGGACTGACCTTAAGTGATCTTACTCAAATGAAGGATTGCCACCTGTCCTTGCACAAGATTTTAAATTGGTGCAGTTTCCACTCTCGCACTGGCTTCCGGTCATTTGTATTCCTGTGTCTTTCTGAACATGGATCGGTATCTGACGACCACGAATGGATGCGAAGCAACAGTAAATACCGTTTGACCGAGCAACGAGCACTGTGAGGTGAAAACGGTCGGTGCTGATGTCTTTGGCCTTGTCATTATGGAGCTTGATATGATGCTCCAACCAACTATCACTGATAACCTTGTCACAAATGCGACAGGGATTCCTACGCACACTCAAACATTCAGGTTTTTGGCATTTGCGGGCGACTCTGGTGGAATGAAAGGTACATGTATCGGCATAGCTGTGGTCCAGTTCATCCGGAAAATCAGCTTGATATGATGGCGGTTCAGAATCCACCTGACCACCGTTTTACTGCTTTACATGTATCGTCTGCATTACAGTTGTCCAAATGGCGGGGAAGTTTCTTTCCTAGTCATCACTTTGCCACAATACGGGCAATGAAAATGCCCCTTTGCATTGTGATCTGGCAAGTGGCACACAAACGAAAAGTAGCCTGAAACAAAAAAAAAATGGATAAAACAATCAGATTCAAGGGTACCAAAGAGTACCAATGAAATCTTCCATAATACCCGCCTCTGAGATATGGACGGAAATATGATTTTGCACGAATTAAAGATGGCTACCAATGTCCCGCACAATCAGGGAAATCAGATTGGTCCTTCATTGCAAGTCTCTAGATATGCTGATGATGCATACCAAGTTTCATGTTGGAAGATCAAACTGTACATTTATTCGAGATATAGGTTAATAATTACACGTATCATGCATAAACTAAAGATGGTCAAGACTTCTGCCCAATATAAATAGAAACGGGATTGGTAGTTCATCGAAAATCCCTCGATGTATCATTTATGCATACCAAGTTTCGTATTGAACAGTTGAAAAGTCTCAGAGATATTGATCATTAGTGATTTCGTAGAATTGAAGATGGACGCCAATGTTCCGTCCAATGAGGGAGAGCAGTGTGGTCATTTAATGAAAGTCTGTTGATGTAAATTAATGATTGTGTACATCAACTTTTGTATGGAGATTTTCTACTCACAGGGTGGGGAGAGAGCCAGGGTGTAAATGAAGGGTTGAGTGAGACGACACCTGTACTAAATGCACTTACCTTTCACAACTTGTGTCAGATACAATCTTTGATTGTCGCGAAACTTGACGTGCTGTCAAGGGGCCTTGACACTCGAAACAACAGCTTTCGTGCGGCATAATTGGAGATCATGAAAAATATTGAAGAGCAGTAAATTTACGTCGCACATCTTGTGGTATTTCCGGAGGAATGGCTTCCAGAGTAATGTAAGTTGAATTTGGAAATGCTGAAGTAGGCTCAGTTCTGGCAATGTTGCTCTCCAGAGTCCCCTCTGTCTGCTGCATGTCTTCATCAGTAATTTCTTCATCAATACTACATGTACATGTGCTATTCATATCTTCGGATGTGTTTGACGTGTACTGATGGGGCATTTCTTCTTGCAGATACCACTTTGCAACAATCTTATTGCACGCAGGTGCGCTTAGACTTCGTGCATCTGCAGGTCATGATGTTCTTATTGGTGTGAAAAATGACAAATGTTCTATTGAAGGGAGACCAATATGTTTTCTTGCCAGTATAAATGGATAGATATACAAAGCGCCAGAAGTTAATTTCGGTGGAGGCATCTGCACCAACAATGATGAGGTTGTCCTGCCTGCATTGGTCTTCAATGTGGATGCCTCATTGAAGCGTTCCTCTGTGATCAGATTGCGATCTTTCATATCTGTAAGGTGGTTTGCATTGAGGACAACTTCATTCCCTGGCATCGCATACAGGACTGACCTTAAGTGGTCACACTCAAATGAAGGATTGCCCCCTGCTACTCTCGCACTGGCTTCCGGTCATTTGTATTCCTGTGTCTTTCTGAACATGGATCGGTATCTGACGACCACGAGTGGATGTGGAGCAACAGTAAATACCGTTTGACCGATCACCGAGCATTGTGTGGTGAAAAGACTCCCAATCGTTTTGGAGGGTTCTCGAAAAACTTCCACAGACACCTCAATGTCTCCTCGACCTGTTTTATGTAAGCAAGATTTTTTGAAGAGTCGGTACATGCCAGGACCAGTTTGTGACAAACACAGTACACGTTTATGAGATGGGGGCTTACTGTGCGGAATTATCGTCTCTATATAGCTGAAACATTGCTGAATGCGACGTTAAACGTTAATTCTCTCGCTCTCTGTGCGAGGTTTAGCTGCAAGGCCGTTCAGTCGTCCGAGCATTACAGACATTCATTGAAAGTCTGTTGATGTAAATTAATGATTGTCTACATCAACTTTTGTATGGAAAGCATGGGAGATATCAATCAATACTAATGTTGCATTAACCAAAAATCGCCTCCGAGGTTTCCGTTCAATCAGGAAGTCAACAGTGATCATTCAATACGTTCCGTAATGAACAGACTCAGTTAAAGAGTATAAGAGATATTAATCAATAAAGATTTGCATGAGTTAAAAATGGTCACCTTACTTTCCGCTCAATCAGGTCCAGATTCAACAGGCTTCTTGGTCATAGCCATATGCATGTGTGATGTATTAAACTTTGGTGTCCCTAGCTATAGCTAGGGCCGTGAGATATCTTGCTAAAGAGACAAGTGTGACGGACGGACAAATAGACACATGATCAAGACAATTCTCGTCCGCCAATATTGGACAGACAACAGCAAAATTCAAACGTAAAATGAAAGCTCGTGTGAAACATGGGCGAAGAGCATTTCCTCATATAAATTTGTAACACATAATTTGGTACTCACAGGGCGGGGAGAGAGCGAGGGGAAAGAGGCAGGGTGTGAGGGAAGGGGTGAGTGAGACGAGACCTGTACTAAATCGACTTACCTTTCACAACTTGTGACATGGATACAATCCTTGATTGTCGCGAAACTTGAAACTTTGTCAAAGGGCCTTGACACTCGAAACAACAGCTTTCGTGTGGCATAATTGGAGATCCTGACAAATATTGAAGAGCAGTACATTTACGTCGCACTTAATCTGGTATTTGCGGAGGAATGGCTTTTTCCAGAGTAATGTAACTTGAATTTGGAAATGCTTAAGTAGGCTCAGTTCTGGTAGTGTTGCTCTCCAGAGTCCCCTCTGTCTGCTGTATGTCTTCATCAGTAATTTCTTCATCAGTACTACATGTACTATTCATATCTTCGGATGTGCTTGACGTGTACTGATGGGGCATTTCTTCTTGCAGATACCACTTTGCAACAATCTTATTGCACGCAGGTGCGCTTAGACTTCGTGCATCTGCAGGTCATGATGTTCTTATTGGTGTGAAAAATGACAAATGTTCTATTGAAGCGAGATCAATATGTTTTCTTGCCAGTATAAATGGATAGATATACAAAGCGCCAGAAGTTAATTTCGGTGGAGGCATCTGCACCAACAATGATGAGGTTGTCCTGCCTGCATTGGTCTTCAATGTGGATGCCTCATTGAAGCGTTCCTCTGTGATCAGATTGCGATCTTTCATATCTGTAAGGTGGTTTGCATTGAGGACAACTTCATTCCCTGGCATCGCATACAGGACTGACCGTAAGTGGTCACACTCAAATGAAGGATTGCCCCCTGCTACTCTCGCACTGGCTTCCGGTCATTTGTATTCCTGTGTCTTTCTGAACATGGATCGGTATCTGACGACCACGAGTGGATGTGGAGCAACAGTAAATACCGTTTGACCGATCACCGAGCATTGTGTGGTGAAAAGACTCCCAATCGTTTTGGAGGGTTCTCGAAAAACTTCCACAGACACCTCAATGTCTCCTCGACCTGTTTTATGTAAGCAAGATTTTTTGAAGAGTCGGTACATGCCAGGACCAGTTTGTGACAAACACAGTACACGTTTATGAGATGGGGGCTTACTGTGCGGAGTTATCGTCTCTATATAGCTGAAACATTGCTGAATGCGACGTTAAACGTTAATTCTCTCGCTCTCTGTGCGAGGTTTAGCTGCAAGGCCGTTCAGTCGTCCGAGCATTACAGACATTCATTGAAAGTCTGTTGATGTAAATTAATGATTGTCTACATCAACTTTTGTATGGAAAGCATGGGAGATATCAATCAATACTAATGTTGCGTTAACCAAAAATCGTCCCAAAGGTTTCCGTTCAATCAAGAAATCAACAGTGATCATTCAATACGTTTCGTAATGAACAAGACTCAGTTGAAGAGTATAAGAGATATTAATCATTAAAGATTTGCATGAATTAAAAATGGTCACCTGGGTTTCCGCTCAATCAGGTCTAGATTCAACAGGCTTCTAGGTCATAGCCATATGCATGTGTGATGTATTAAAGTTTGGTGTGCCTAGCTATAGCTAGAGCCGTGAGATATCTTGGTAAAGAGCCAAGTGTGACGGACGGACACATAGACAGATGTACATGACAATTCTCGTCCGCCAATATTGGACATTACAGCATCAAAATTCAAACGTAAAATGAAAGCTCGTGTGAAACATGGGCGAAGAGCATTTCCTCATATAAATTTGTAACACATAATTTGGTACTCACAGGGCGGGGAGAGAGCGTAGGGGAAAGAGGCAGGGTGTGAGGGAAGGGGTGAGTGAGACGAGACCTGTACTAAATCGACTTACCTTTCACAACTTGTGACATGGATACAATCCTTGATTGTCGCGAAACTTGAAACTTTGTCAAAGGGCCTTGACACTCGAAACAACAGCTTTCGTGTGGCATAATTGGAGATCCTGACAAATATTGAAGAGCAGTACATTTACGTCGCACTTAATCTGGTATTTGCGGAGGAATGGCTTTTTCCAGAGTAATGTAACTTGAATTTGGAAATGCTGAAGTAGGCTCAGTTCTGGTAGTGTTGCTCTCCAGAGTCCCCTCTGTCTGCTGTATGTCTTCATCAGTAATTTCTTCATCAGTACTACATGTACTATTCATATCTTCGGATGTGTTTGACGTGTACTGATGGGGCATTTCTTCTTGCAGATACCACTTTGCAACAATCTTATTGCACGCAGGTGCGCTTAGACTTCGTGCATCTGCAGGTCATGATGTTCTTATTGGTGTGAAAAATGACAAATGTTCTATTGAAGGGAGACCAATATGTTTTCTTGCCAGTATAAATGGATAGATATACAAAGCGCCAGAAGTTAATTTCGGTGGAGGCATCTGCACCAACAATGATGAGGTTGTCCTGCCTGCATTGGTCTTCAATGTGGGTGCCTCATTGAAGCGTTTCTCTGTGATCAGATTGCGATCTTTCATATCTGTAAGGTGGTTTGCATTGAGGACAACTTCATTCCCTGGCATCGCATACAGGACTGACCTTAAGTGATCTTACTCAAATGAAGGATTGCCACCTGTCCTTGCACAAGATTTTAAATTGGTGCAGTTTCTACTCTCGCACTGGCTTCCGGTCATTTGTATTCCTGTGTCTTTCTGAACATGGATCGGTATCTGACGACCACGAATGGATGCGAAGCAACAGTAAATACCGTTTGACCGAGCAACGAGCACTGTGAGGTGAAAACGGTCGGTGCTGATGTCTTTGGCCTTGTCATTATGGAGCTTGATATGATCCTCCAACCAACTATCACTGATAACCTTGTCACAAATGCGACAGGGATTCCTACGCACACTCAAACATTCAGGTTTTTGGCATTTGCGGGCGACTCTGGTGGAATGAAAGGTACATGTATCGGCATAGCTGTGGTCCAGTTCATCCGGAAAATCAGCTTGATATGATGGCGGTTCAGAATCCACCTGACCACCGTTTTACTGCTTTACATGTATCGTCTGCATTACAGTTGTCCAAATGGCGGGGAAGTTTCTTTCCTAGTCATCACTTTGCCACAATACGGGCAATGAAAATGCCCCTTTGCATTGTGATCTGGCAAGTGGCACACAAACGAAAAGTAGCCTGAAACAAAAAAAAAATGGATAAAACAATCAGATTCAAGGGTACCAAAGAGTACCAATGAAATCTTCCATAATACCCGCCTCTGAGATATGGACGGAAATATGATTTTGCACGAATTAAAGATGGCTACCAATGTCCCGCACAATCAGGGAAATCAGATTGGTCCTTCATTGCAAGTCTCTAGATATGCTGATGATGCATACCAAGTTTCATGTTGGAAGATCAAACTGTACATTTATTCGAGATATAGGTTAATAATTACACGTATCATGCATAAACTAAAGATGGTCGTCAAGACTTCTGCCCAATATAAATAGAAACGGGATTGGTAGTTCATCGAAAATCCCTCGATGTATCATTTATGCATACCAAGTTTCGTATTGAACAGTTGAAAAGTCTCAGAGATATTGATCATTAGTGATTTCGTAGAATTGAAGATGGACGCCAATGTTCCGTCCAATGAGGGAGAGCAGTGTGGTCATTTAATGAAAGTCTGTTGATGTAAATTAATGATTGTGTACATCAACTTTTGTATGGAAAGCATGGGAGATATCAATCAATACTAATGTTGCATTAACCAAAAATCGCCTCCGAGGTTTCCGTTCAATCAGGAAGTCAACAGTGATCATTCAATACGTTCCGTAATGAACAGACTCAGTTAAAGAGTATAAGAGATATTAATCAATAAAGATTTGCATGAGTTAAAAATGGTCACCTTACTTTCCGCTCAATCAGGTCCAGATTCAACAGGCTTCTTGGTCATAGCCATATGCATGTGTGATGTATTAAACTTTGGTGTCCCTAGCTATAGCTAGGGCCGTGAGATATCTTGCTAAAGAGACAAGTGTGACGGACGGACAAATAGACACATGATCAAGACAATTCTCGTCCGCCAATATTGGACAGACAACAGCAAAATTCAAACCTAAAATGAAAGCTCGTGTGAAACATGGGCGAGGAGCATTTCCCCAGATAATTTTCTACTCACAGGGTGGGGAGAGAGCCAGGGTGTAAATGAAGGGTTGAGTGAGACGACACCTGTACTAAATGCACTTACCTTTCACAACTTGTGTCAGATACAATCTTTGATTGTCGCGAAACTTGACGTGCTGTCAAGGGGCCTTGACACTCGAAACAACAGCTTTCGTGCGGCATAATTGGAGATCATGAAAAATATTAAAGAGCAGTAAATTTACGTCGCACATCTTGTGGTATTTCCGGAGGAATGGCTTCCAGAGTAATGTAAGTTGAATTTGGAAATGCTGAAGTAGGCTCAGTTCTGGCAATGTTGCTCTCCAGAGTCCCCTCTGTCTGCTGCATGTCTTCATCAGTAATTTCTTCATCAATACTACATGTACATGTGCTATTCATATCTTCGGATGTGTTTGACATGTACTGATGGGGCATTTTTTGTTGCAGATACCACTTTGCAACAATCTTATGCACGCATGTGCGCTTAGACTTCGTGCATCTGCAGGTTATGATGTTCTTGTTGGTGTCAAAAATGACCAATGTTCTATTGAAGCGTGACCAATATGTTTTCTTGCCAGTATAAATGGATAGATATACAAAGCGCCGAGAAGTTAATTTCGGTGGAGGTATCTGCACCAGCAATGGTGAGGTTGTCCTGTCTGCATGTGCCTTCAATGTGGATGGCTCATTGAAGCGTTCCTCTGTGATAAGATTGCGATCTGTCATATCTGAAGGTGGTTTGCATTGAGGACAACTTCATTCCCTGGCATCGCATACGGGACTGACCTTAAGTGGTCACACTCAAATGAAGGATTGCCCCCTGATACTCTCGCACTGGCTTCCGGTCATTTGTATTCCTGTGTCTTTCTGAACATGGATCGGTATCTGACGACCACGAGTGGATGTGGAGCAACAGTAAATACCGTTTGACCGATCACCGAGCATTGTGTGGTGAAAAGACTCCCAATCGTTTTGGAGGGTTCTCGAAAAACTTCCACAGACACCTCAATGTCTCCTCGACCTGTTTTATGTAAGCAAGATTTTTTGAAGAGTCGGTACATGCCAGGACCAGTTTGTGACAAACACAGTACACGTTTATGAGATGGGGGCTTACTGTGCGGAGTTATCGTCTCTATATAGCTGAAACATTGCTGAATGCGACGTTAAACGTTAATTCTCTCGCTCTCTGTGCGAGGTTTAGCTGCAAGGCCGTTCAGTCGTCCGAGCATTACAGACATTCATCGAAAGTCTGTTGATGTAAATTAATGATTGTCTACATCAACTTTTGTATGGAAAGCATGGGAGATATCAATCAATACTAATGTTGCGTTAACCAAAAATCGTCCCAAAGGTTTCCGTTCAATCAAGAAATCAACAGTGATCATTCAATACGTTTCGTAATGAACAAGACTCAGTTGAAGAGTATAAGAGATATTAATCATTAAAGATTTGCATGAATTAAAAATGGTCACCTGGGTTTCCGCTCAATCAGGTCCAGATTCAACAGGCTTCTAGGTCATAGCCATATGCATGTGTGATGTATTAAAGTTTGGTGTGCCTAGTTATAGCTAGAGCCGTGAGATATCTTGGTAAAGAGCCAAGTGTGACGGACGGACACATAGACAGATGTACATGACAATTCTCGTCCGCCAATATTGGACATTACAGCATCAAAATTCAAACGTAAAATGAAAGCTCGTGTGAAACATGGGCGAAGAGCATTTCCTCATATAAATTTGTAACACATAATTTGGTACTCACAGGGCGGGGAGAGAGCGAGGGGAAAGAGGCAGGGTGTGAGGGAAGGGGTGAGTGAGACGAGACCTGTACTAAATCGACTTACCTTTCACAACTTGTGACATGGATACAATCCTTGATTGTCGCGAAACTTGAAACTTTGTCAAAGGGCCTTGACACTCGAAACAACAGCTTTCGTGTGGCATAATTGGAGATCCTGACAAATATTGAAGAGCAGTACATTTACGTCGCACTTAATCTGGTATTTGCGGAGGAATGGCTTTTTCCAGAGTAATGTAACTTGAATTTGGAAATGCTTAAGTAGGCTCAGTTCTGGTAGTGTTGCTCTCCAGAGTCCCCTCTGTCTGCTGTATGTCTTCATCAGTAATTTCTTCATCAGTACTACATGTACTATTCATATCTTCGGATGTGCTTGACGTGTACTGATGGGGCATTTCTTCTTGCAGATACCACTTTGCAACAATCTTATTGCACGCAGGTGCGCTTAGACTTCGTGCATCTGCAGGTCATGATGTTCTTATTGGTGTGAAAAATGACAAATGTTCTATTGAAGCGAGATCAATATGTTTTCTTGCCAGTATAAATGGATAGATATACAAAGCGCCAGAAGTTAATTTCGGTGGAGGCATCTGCACCAACAATGATGAGGTTGTCCTGCCTGCATTGGTCTTCAATGTGGATGCCTCATTGAAGCGTTCCTCTGTGATCAGATTGCGATCTTTCATATCTGTAAGGTGGTTTGCATTGAGGACAACTTCATTCCCTGGCATCGCATACAGGACTGACCGTAAGTGGTCACACTCAAATGAAGGATTGCCCCCTGCTACTCTCGCACTGGCTTCCGGTCATTTGTATTCCTGTGTCTTTCTGAACATGGATCGGTATCTGACGACCACGAGTGGATGTGGAGCAACAGTAAATACCGTTTGACCGATCACCGAGCATTGTGTGGTGAAGACTCCCAATCGTTTTGGAGGGTTCTCGAAAAACTTCCACGGACACCTCAATGTCTCCTCGACCTGTTTTATGTAAGCAAGATTTTTTGAAGAGTCGGTACATGCCAGGACCAGTTTGAGACAAACACAATACACGTTTATGAGATAGGGGCTTACTGTGCAGAGTTATCGTCTCTATATAGCTGAAATATTGCTGAATGCGACGTTAAACGTTAATTCTCTCGCTCTCTGTGCGAGGTTTAGCTGCAAGGCCGTTCAGTCGTCCGAGCATTACAGACATTCATTGAAAGTCTGTTGATGTAGATTAATGATTGTCTACATCAACTTTTGTATGGAAAGCATGGGAGATATCAATCTATACTAATGTTGCGTTAACCAAAAATCGTCCCAAAGGTTTCCGTTCAATCAAGAAATCAACAGTGATCATTCAATACGTTTCGTAATGAACAAGACTCAGTTGAAGAGTATAAGAGATATTAATCATTAAAGATTTGATGAATTAAAAATGGTCACCTGGGTTTCCGCTCAATCAGGTCCAGATTCAACAGGCTTCTAGGTCATAGCCATATGCATGTGTGATGTATTAAAGTTTGGTGTGCCTAGCTATAGCTAGAGCCGTGAGATATCTTGGTAAAGAGACAAGTGTGACGGACGGACACATAGACAGATGTACATGATGGCAATTCTCGTCCGCCAATATTGGACATTACAGCATCAAAATTCAAACGTAAAATGAAAGCTCGTGTGAAACATGGGCGAAGAGCATTTCCTCATATAAATTTGGTACTCACAGGGCGGGGAGAGAGCGAGGGGAAAGAGGCAGGGTGTGAGGGAAGGGGTGAGTGAGACGAGACCTGTACTAAATCGACTTACCTTTCACAACTTGTGACATGGATACAATCCTTGATTGTCGCGAAACTTGAAACTTTGTCAAAGAAACAACAGCTTTCGTGTGGCATAATTGGAGATCCTGACAAATATTGAAGAGCAGTACATTTACGTCGCACTTAGTCTGGTATTTGCGGAGGAATGGCTTTTTCCAGAGTAATGTAACTTGAATTTGGAAATGCTGAAGTAGGCTCAGTTCTGGTAGTGTTGCTCTCCAGAGTCCCCTCTGTCTGCTGTATGTCTTCATCAGTAATTTCTTCATCAGTACTACATGTACTATTCATATCTTCGGATGTGCTTGACGTGTACTGATGGGGCATTTCTTCTTGCAGATACCACTTTGCAACAATCTTATTGCACGCAGGTGCGCTTAGACTTCGTGCATCTCTGCAGGTCATGATGTTCTTATTGGTGTGAAAAATGACAAATGTTCTATTGAAGGCATACCAATATGTTTTCTTGCGAGTATAAATGGATAGATATACAAAGCGCCAGAAGTTAATTCTGCACCAACAATGATGAGGTTGTCCTGCCTGCATTGGTCTTCAATGTGGATGCCTCATTGAAGCGTTCCTCTGTGATCAGATTGCGATCTTTCATATCTGTAAGGTGGTTTGCATTGAGGACAACTTCATTCCCTGGCATCGCATACAGGACTGACCTTAAGTGATCTTACTCAAATGAAGGATTGCCACCTGTCCTTGCACAAGATTTTAAATTGGTGCAGTTTCCACTCTCGCACTGGCTTCCGGTCATTTGTATTCCTGTGTCTTTCTGAACATGGATCGGTATCTGACGACCACGAATGGATGCGAAGCAACAGTAAATACCGTTTGACCGAGCAACGAGCACTGTGAGGTGAAAACGGTCGGTGCTGATGTCTTTGGCCTTGTCATTATGGAGCTTGATATGATGCTCCAACCAACTATCACTGATAACCTTGTCACAAATGCGACAGGGATTCCTACGCACACTCAAACATTCAGGTTTTTGGCATTTGCGGGCGACTCTGGTGGAATGAAAGGTACATGTATCGGCATAGCTGTGGTCCAGTTCATCCGGAAAATCAGCTTGATATGATGGCGGTTCAGAATCCACCTGACCACCGTTTTACTGCTTTACATGTATCGTCTGCATTACAGTTGTCCAAATGGCGGGGAAGTTTCTTTCCTAGTCATCACTTTGCCACAATACGGGCAATGAAAATGCCCCTTTGCATTGTGATCTGGCAAGTGGCACACAAACGAAAAGTAGCCTGAAACAAAAAAAAAATGGATAAAACAATCAGATTCAAGGGTACCAAAGAGTACCAATGAAATCTTCCATAATACCCGCCTCTGAGATATGGACGGAAATATGATTTTGCACGAATTAAAGATGGCTACCAATGTCCCGCACAATCAGGGAAATCAGATTGGTCCTTCATTGCAAGTCTCTAGATATGCTGATGATGCATACCAAGTTTCATGTTGGAAGATCAAACTGTACATTTATTCGAGATATAGGTTAATAATTACACGTATCATGCATAAACTAAAGATGGTCAAGACTTCTGCCCAATATAAATAGAAACGGGATTGGTAGTTCATCGAAAATCCCTCGATGTATCATTTATGCATACCAAGTTTCGTATTGAACAGTTGAAAAGTCTCAGAGATATTGATCATTAGTGATTTCGTAGAATTGAAGATGGACGCCAATGTTCCGTCCAATGAGGGAGAGCAGTGTGGTCATTTAATGAAAGTCTGTTGATGTAAATTAATGATTGTGTACATCAACTTTTGTATGGAGATTTTCTACTCACAGGGTGGGGAGAGAGCCAGGGTGTAAATGAAGGGTTGAGTGAGACGACACCTGTACTAAATGCACTTACCTTTCACAACTTGTGTCAGATACAATCTTTGATTGTCGCGAAACTTGACGTGCTGTCAAGGGGCCTTGACACTCGAAACAACAGCTTTCGTGCGGCATAATTGGAGATCATGAAAAATATTGAAGAGCAGTAAATTTACGTCGCACATCTTGTGGTATTTCCGGAGGAATGGCTTCCAGAGTAATGTAAGTTGAATTTGGAAATGCTGAAGTAGGCTCAGTTCTGGCAATGTTGCTCTCCAGAGTCCCCTCTGTCTGCTGCATGTCTTCATCAGTAATTTCTTCATCAATACTACATGTACATGTGCTATTCATATCTTCGGATGTGTTTGACGTGTACTGATGGGGCATTTCTTCTTGCAGATACCACTTTGCAACAATCTTATTGCACGCAGGTGCGCTTAGACTTCGTGCATCTGCAGGTCATGATGTTCTTATTGGTGTGAAAAATGACAAATGTTCTATTGAAGGGAGACCAATATGTTTTCTTGCCAGTATAAATGGATAGATATACAAAGCGCCAGAAGTTAATTTCGGTGGAGGCATCTGCACCAACAATGATGAGGTTGTCCTGCCTGCATTGGTCTTCAATGTGGATGCCTCATTGAAGCGTTCCTCTGTGATCAGATTGCGATCTTTCATATCTGTAAGGTGGTTTGCATTGAGGACAACTTCATTCCCTGGCATCGCATACAGGACTGACCTTAAGTGGTCACACTCAAATGAAGGATTGCCCCCTGCTACTCTCGCACTGGCTTCCGGTCATTTGTATTCCTGTGTCTTTCTGAACATGGATCGGTATCTGACGACCACGAGTGGATGTGGAGCAACAGTAAATACCGTTTGACCGATCACCGAGCATTGTGTGGTGAAAAGACTCCCAATCGTTTTGGAGGGTTCTCGAAAAACTTCCACAGACACCTCAATGTCTCCTCGACCTGTTTTATGTAAGCAAGATTTTTTGAAGAGTCGGTACATGCCAGGACCAGTTTGTGACAAACACAGTACACGTTTATGAGATGGGGGCTTACTGTGCGGAATTATCGTCTCTATATAGCTGAAACATTGCTGAATGCGACGTTAAACGTTAATTCTCTCGCTCTCTGTGCGAGGTTTAGCTGCAAGGCCGTTCAGTCGTCCGAGCATTACAGACATTCATTGAAAGTCTGTTGATGTAAATTAATGATTGTCTACATCAACTTTTGTATGGAAAGCATGGGAGATATCAATCAATACTAATGTTGCATTAACCAAAAATCGCCTCCGAGGTTTCCGTTCAATCAGGAAGTCAACAGTGATCATTCAATACGTTCCGTAATGAACAGACTCAGTTAAAGAGTATAAGAGATATTAATCAATAAAGATTTGCATGAGTTAAAAATGGTCACCTTACTTTCCGCTCAATCAGGTCCAGATTCAACAGGCTTCTTGGTCATAGCCATATGCATGTGTGATGTATTAAACTTTGGTGTCCCTAGCTATAGCTAGGGCCGTGAGATATCTTGCTAAAGAGACAAGTGTGACGGACGGACAAATAGACACATGATCAAGACAATTCTCGTCCGCCAATATTGGACAGACAACAGCAAAATTCAAACGTAAAATGAAAGCTCGTGTGAAACATGGGCGAAGAGCATTTCCTCATATAAATTTGTAACACATAATTTGGTACTCACAGGGCGGGGAGAGAGCGAGGGGAAAGAGGCAGGGTGTGAGGGAAGGGGTGAGTGAGACGAGACCTGTACTAAATCGACTTACCTTTCACAACTTGTGACATGGATACAATCCTTGATTGTCGCGAAACTTGAAACTTTGTCAAAGGGCCTTGACACTCGAAACAACAGCTTTCGTGTGGCATAATTGGAGATCCTGACAAATATTGAAGAGCAGTACATTTACGTCGCACTTAATCTGGTATTTGCGGAGGAATGGCTTTTTCCAGAGTAATGTAACTTGAATTTGGAAATGCTTAAGTAGGCTCAGTTCTGGTAGTGTTGCTCTCCAGAGTCCCCTCTGTCTGCTGTATGTCTTCATCAGTAATTTCTTCATCAGTACTACATGTACTATTCATATCTTCGGATGTGCTTGACGTGTACTGATGGGGCATTTCTTCTTGCAGATACCACTTTGCAACAATCTTATTGCACGCAGGTGCGCTTAGACTTCGTGCATCTGCAGGTCATGATGTTCTTATTGGTGTGAAAAATGACAAATGTTCTATTGAAGCGAGATCAATATGTTTTCTTGCCAGTATAAATGGATAGATATACAAAGCGCCAGAAGTTAATTTCGGTGGAGGCATCTGCACCAACAATGATGAGGTTGTCCTGCCTGCATTGGTCTTCAATGTGGATGCCTCATTGAAGCGTTCCTCTGTGATCAGATTGCGATCTTTCATATCTGTAAGGTGGTTTGCATTGAGGACAACTTCATTCCCTGGCATCGCATACAGGACTGACCGTAAGTGGTCACACTCAAATGAAGGATTGCCCCCTGCTACTCTCGCACTGGCTTCCGGTCATTTGTATTCCTGTGTCTTTCTGAACATGGATCGGTATCTGACGACCACGAGTGGATGTGGAGCAACAGTAAATACCCTTTGACCGATCAACGAGCACTGTGTGGCGAAGACTCCCAATCGTTTTGGAGGGTTCTCGAAAACTTCCACAGACACGTCAATGTCTCCTCGACCTGTTTTATGTAAGGAAGTACATGCCAGGGCCAGTTTGTGACAAACACAGTGCACGTTTATGAGATGGGGGCTTACTGTGCGGAGTTATCGTCTCTATATAGCTGAAATATTGCTGAATGCGACGTTAAACCTTAATTCTCTCGTTCTCTGTGCGAGGTTTAGCTGCAAGGCCGTTCAGTCGTCCGAGCATTAGACATTCATTGAAAGTCTGTTGATGTAAATTAATGATTGTCTACATCAACTTTTGTATGGAAAGCATGGGAGATATCAATCAATACTAATGTTGCATTAACCAAAAATCGTCCCCAAGGTTTCCGTTCAATCAGGAAATCAACAGCGATCATTCAATACGTTTCGTAATGAACAGACTCAGTTGAAGAGTATAAGAGATATTAATCATTAAAGATTTGCATGAATTAAAAATGGTCACTTGGGTTTCCGCTCAATCAGGTCCAGATTGAACAGGCTTCTAGGTCATAGCCATATGCATGTGTGATCTATTAAACGTTGGTGTCCCTAGCTATAGCTAGAGCCGTGAGATATCTTGTTAAAGAGACAAGTGTGACGGACGAACACAGACAGATGTACATGAAGACAATTCTCGTCCGCCAATATTGGACATTTTTACAGCAAAATTCAAACGTAAAATGAAAGCTCGTGTGAAACACGGGCGAAGAGCATTTCCTCAGATAAATTTGTAACACATAATTTGGTACTCATAGGGCGGGGAGAGAGCGAGGGGAGAGAGGCAGGGTGTGAGGGAAGGGGTGAGTGAGACGAGAGCTGTACTAAATGCACTTACCTTTCACAACTTGTGACATAGATACAATCTTTGATTGTCACGAAACTTGACGTGCTATCAAGGGGCCTTGACAATTGCTATGGGATACTATGGATAATAACAAACTTCACGAGTTCAAAAAAACGGTTGGTTATACTCACCTGAACAGTCATAAACGTTTCGACCAGGCCATGATTAGACGATGTAGGATCGGTCACACACGATTTACTCATGAATATTTACTAAAACAGGAGCCGCTTTATGGGATACTATGGATAATAACAAACTTCACGACTTCAAAAAAACGGTTGGTTATACTCACCTGAACAGTCATAAACGTTTCGACCAGGCCATGATTAGACGATGTAGGATCGGTCACACACGATTTACTCATGAATATTTACTAAAACAGGAACCGGTTCCAAGGTGTATACCTTGCCATGAAGGTCTCACGGTGAAACATATTCCCATAGACTGCATAGATCTTCAAAAGATGGGATTAAAAGGTCGTTTACCAGTTTTTATTTCCAACTTTTTGAATGATAGACAATTCCAAATTCGTTTGGGTACAACTATGTCTGATCATTTTGATCAAGACCAGGGTGTCCCACAGGGCAGTATTTTGTCTACTACTCTGTTTAGTATTAAGATCAACAGCCTGCCTGCAGTTCTGAATAAATGAATTGATGGCTCACTTTTTGTAGACGATTTCAATATATCGTGTAGTGGGAAAAGTATACACAGTATTGAGAGAACATTACAACTTTGTCTACACAGAATTCAGAAATTGTGTCTAGAAAATGGTTTCAAGTTCTCCAGAGCTAAGACAAATTGTATACACTTTTGCAGAAAATACTTCCAGCACGAAGATCCAAAATTAAAATTAGACGGAACTGAAATCAAAGTAGTAAAAGAGGTCAAATTTCTAGGCATGTGGTTTGATCAACGACTAACATTCAAATCACATATAAATTGCCTTAAAGCCAAATGCACGAAAGCTCTGGATTTGTTGAAAGTCGTTGCCAGCTATAAGTGGGGGGGAGATCAGCAAACTCTCCTTCATTTATATCGATCGCTTGTTCGTTCCAAACTCGATTATGGTTCTATTGTTTACAATGGTGCAAGCAAGTCAAACTTGGCAAAGCTAGATCCTATTCTCCGTCAAGGACTAAGGCTTTGCCTCGGTGCGTTCAGAACATCACCCAAAGAAAGCTTGTACGTAGAAGCGGATGAAATTCCTTTAGAA
This sequence comes from Hanleya hanleyi, assembly GCA_036873755.1. Taxonomy (NCBI): domain Eukaryota; kingdom Metazoa; phylum Mollusca; class Polyplacophora; order Lepidopleurida; family Hanleyidae; genus Hanleya; species Hanleya hanleyi. The sequence goes on from JAVTVY010014394.1 coordinate 61,221, forward strand.
CTTCGGAGAATTAAATTATCGCTGCAATATATCACAAAACTGCGTTCGAACCACTCAAATCCTGCATTTAACTGTGTTTTCAACCCTGAGTACGCAGATTTATATTCGCTAAAACCCTCGATTATCCCACCTCTTGGAATCCGTATGAAACCACATCTTGTAGCAGCTGGTATTAAAGTTAGTCAGATTTTACCTAACGAGCTCTTGCCAACTCCACCATGGCAGTTAGCCACACCAGAAATAGATATTTCACTGACTAAATATAAAAAGGCAGACACGAGCCAGCTCGTGTATACTCAGGAATTCGGTCTACTGAGAGAAATACAGTTCACATCAGGCTATTTATACAGATGGTTCTAAAGATGGTGAGAGAGTAGCATGTGCTACTATCTTTAGTCCCAAAACTAAAACGTATCGACTGCCAGGTAAAAGTTCCATATTTACTGCAGAAGCAAAA
>JAVTVY010014395.1:0-62215 GCA_036873755.1 Hanleya hanleyi
TTTAGACACGAGGTACCAGGTTAAAGGACCCTTAGACCCCTTTTCACAAAATAGCACATGCTGTGGATTTTAATTTCATGTGAGAACTATAATCTTAATGCAATCAAGCCAGAACTTTCACATATTGTATTATATTTTCTCGTCATTAGATTAAAACAATTATTTTTAGAACATTTTAATTTCTTGATTTCAACTGCACCATGTATACGTATGCCGCCTTATCGTACCATCTACTTTTGAGGCATTTCACCAAAAAAAATATATAAAAAAATTGCCTGTTAAAATTTGCAACAGCAACACAGTGATCCTTCTATGATCAGTTTTCAACTCCCCCACAGACAAATTGCTGTGGAAGTGTAAATGTGGCACTTGTGTAAGTGTAGGTCATATTCAAGATAATGATTTAAAGAACAGAACAAAATAAAGTTCACTTGCATTCAGTCACAGACGAATAAAAACAGGAACAGTGATCCTTCTATGATCAGTTTTCAACTCCCCCACAGACAAATTGCTGTGGAAGTGTAAATGTGGCACTTGTGTAAGTGTAGGTCATATTCAAGATAATGATTTAAAGAACAGAACAAAATAAAGTTCACTTGCATTCAGTCACAGACGAATAAAAACAGGAGTGAGATTGAAGTCTGACCCCTTGACATCTGCAGGACATAATTGTAGTAATGCAAAGAACTAAACAGATTTGTGACAATATATCCTACGACCTGTTAAGCAAGAAGCAAGGTATAAATTTTATAAAGTTTATGTTAGATATGACAAACTTGCAGAAGTACCAAAGTTACATTTTAAAATAAGCATCCCTCCATTTGGATGACAAACAAGAATAAAAAATAATGCAAGAGTATGCTTTACTGCTTTTTTAATGCAACAATATGGGAAGTGTTCATGAATATATTTTCACAATAAAATTCATTAAGGTCACTGTTACCTCATGCCCCTCTCACATCTATATGCAAGGGCAAATAATTAGAATTCATATGGGACTTATGGGATTTTCAAAAGATCTCCTTTTCTTCATATTTACAAGCATTTGGTTTGGAGGATCCATAATTAATAATTGTCGCACTCAGTATGTCTCTTTTTACAAGCAAGGTCATGAGTAACAAACAAACATTTAATGTAACCCTTGACCAGAATGCATTTCATCATTGCTTATTATTCCTATGTATATGGTGGTAAAACAATAATGGGCGACAAATGGGCCAGTTCTGATTCAGAATGGGTTAAATGTCAATGTCACTGATTTTGGACTTCTTGTCCACTTGCATATGCGATACAAAGTTGCTCAGGATTGAACCCAAAAATCGGTCGATCACACAGATTTCTGATAAGATTTCTTTCATCCGATCACATGCATGTGTGAACTAAGTCTGGTGCTTCTAGGCATAATCATTCTTCATTATTGCGAAAACAGACCGACGTATCCCCTGTTGATATGAGGACAATACCCCAAGAAAGCCTAAGCCTTCTCATTCTTGAAATATGTTGGTAAAAACAACTGCTAGTAAGTGAATGTATGAGTGGAATATTTTCAGTCCAAATGAATCACAGACTGATGGTGATCCAGACAAAAACTGACACAATCAGAATTCACCGAACACAAGAGCTTTGACATGAGACAACGCAGATTTTGGTGATCATCTCTCTAAATCTGATTGACAGTCTCTCTTTCTCAGAGATGCCATAAATAGTCTCGAGGAGTAAAAAGAATGAGGTTAGTTGATCAGCATATTCCAGATTGAATTTATTATGCAGCTTGAAAAGCCTATCAACTGCAAAAGTTATGTCGTTCCTGCAAGGTATCGCAACGCTGTCGACGATGATGAAATATTAGGACACCCCATTACTCGTTCCCAGGCAAAGGACATATGGCTGTGACCTCCTGCCTCTAGGTAGTGAGCTGCACTGGTTCCAACCTGAAAAAGAGTAAGATGATTCTATTTCAACATTTGCAATCAGCCAGTCTAATAGTAACTGAAGTTCAATCTAACTCAAGATATATGCACTTAAGCATCTTCACATGGTGATGACAGTGTGTAACAAATTTCTAAAGAATCTAGCACCTTAGTCGCACAACCCTACCCCAGAAAGTTAGGTAGGTTGGTAAATACATATATTTATTCGAAGGTCAGGTTTTCCTTTCGCGGTGGATGGAAGAGTTAAAGTGATTTGGTCCAGATACCAAGTTCTTATGAAAATGCCATGAAAAAAACTACTGTTTGCATCGATTGTCAAAATGATTTCTGAGAAGATAACGAATCCTCGACATCGACATCCTTGAACAAGGGAAACCCCCACCATATACTCGGGTCAATCCTAGAATACAGGCGAAAACTGCATTCCTCTATGGATTGGGGTCATGGAATATTTGCCTTCACAATGTGTGATACAGGGGCCGCGGAGCGCCCCCCCCCCCCACACACACACACTTAGCACCAGTCCAACATTTAACAAGGCCAGTATAGAGTTCAGCCCGTCCACTTTCAAATGTGCTTCGCGGCTCCTGTGATACATGTTCACATCGCCGACTGCCGGAGAGCAAAATACTTGATTGGCGAGCATTTTACGTTTGTTCACCTAAGAGTGGAGACAGGGGAGACAACTCTGACATTCCAAAATAAAATGATGACCTGTCTGAGAATCAGCGGAAAAAGTTCCCAGTCTACGAATTTTTGGACCCAGTCAGGGTGTAGTGGATAAGGGCAATCAATGCAGTATCAGATATCATATGGCCACTGTTAATTAACTGTTTGTTTCTCGTAACCTTGCTGGTAAAAATATACATGCTGAGCGCGATAATTATTAATTATTAACTTGCAAACCAATTGTGTAAAAATATGGGAGGGAGGGAATTTGGCTTAATGTCACACTCAAGTTTGTTTCACTCATATGGTGACAGTCAGTTTGGTTGGTGGATGAAGCCGGAGTACCCGGACAGAACCACCACCCTTCGGCAAGTAACTGACAAACTTTCACATGTAAAAATATGAAGAAAATTAGCAAGTTTTACGCATGAAAATGTAAATCCCTCATGGATTTTAATTATTTGCCCTCAAAATATAGATGAGGGCTGGTTACGGGAAACGGAACATTAATTATCAGCGGCCTATGCTATCTGAAAATGTCAGCATATGGGGCCGGGCGAGGCTTAGTTTCGAGATACAGGGTGAAGCTCTGTTCCGGGGGTGGCGGGAGAGGTGGATATACCCCCAGGGTGTAGTGGATGAGTGCAATCAATGCAGTATCAGATATGCTATCTGAAAATATCAGCATATGAGGTCGGGCGAAACTTAGGTTTGGAGATACAGCCAGGGTGAAGCTCAGTTCCGGGGGCGGGGTGGGGATATACCCCAGGATTTGGCTTAATGTCACACTCAAGTTTGTTTCACTCATATGGTGACAGTCATAGTGGACGAGTGTAGTCAAGGCAGTATCCGATATGCAAGGCTGGAAATAGGAACCTGCCAAATATTAAAACATGTTGCATGTTAGGACAACCTAACAACAGGCTAAAAATTGTTATTCCAATCGAACTGTTAGTGTTACTCGCAGAAGTCTGGATCCATTTACTTGAGGGATTATTATCTGGATTTGCAAATATTACCTTCTGATAGTTCATTGCAAGTCTGCAGTTCCTCACAGAGCCCACCGCTCTCTTCACTCTTGTGACATCTTTGCGATCTTCAATATTTTTGGCACATATCGGCTTTGTTAAAAGTTTCGATCCCGTGTCCTCTGAATATAGCATCGCAAATTCTTGATCAATCTGAAAACGAATATATATTTGCATAAATATTAATTGACAATTGACTGGATAGGACTGTCGAATGGAAATCAACGAAGCAATACTTAATTCCACCATGACCGAGTATATAAAAAAGTTCCAATTGCCTGAAGGCAGGGTTGTCCTGTGAGATCGGGAGGTTGAAAAGTGTGGCAGATCATAACACTCCCTTAGCGCATGTGTATTTCAACTGAAGAAGTTGCAAGAAGAACAAGAATGCGATCCTTCTACAGACCTGCATGCCGAATCAAACAGGTTGGGAAAAATACCTTGATCGAGGTATTATACCTTGATAGGGGTATAACACCTCGATCAAGTTATAGGCATATACCTCGATGGATATAGGGCTATGTCAGCTTCAGTTTTTATATATTTATGGAAAATGCGAACATCCCCACATACCCCGGACTGCATGGATCTTTCAACAGCATCTATGGCTTCATTGTCGGAATGTTCCATGATTTTCCATGGTTTTATTCGACTATGTAATCATTCAAATTGGCCACTCTAATATTTACAACATGAAACATGGCTTCACACGATATATTCGGTGAAATTTATTCTGTAAATGAAAATAGCATGTGATTGCATACTTCGATCTCAAAGTCATATCCAAGTTGCATGAATGTAGATGCATTGACTGATGAATACATTAAATTGTCTGATGCAATGCACAATCCCCTAGCATGCACACACATGGCAGGGTCACAATACCTAGAGCAGAGGTCAGTTTTTATGTGCACATGCTAGCAGTTTAGATTATGTGTCTTGCTAGCAGTTTAGATTATGTGTCGGTCAGTTTAATTTGATTTATTAACTAGGCCTAGCCTCTCAAATCCTGCAATTTGTGTATGACTTTTACATGGAAATATGCCACCACATGCCATTTTCATTTAGAAAATATATTTCACGGAAGATGTCATTTGAAGCTAGGTTTCATTTTTGAAATTTTGAAGTGACTAATTTGAATGATTAGTCACATAAAACGAAGCAATAAGTTGCTGTGAAAATCATGGAACAATGAAGCCATAGATGCTATTGAAAGATCCATGCACTCCGGGGTACGTGTGGATGTCCCTTTTTGATAAATATATAAAACTGAAGTTGACATAGCCCTACACCCCAACGAGGTATTGGCCTCAAGCATGTCAAGGTGTTTTCCCCAACCTTTAAATAATAAAGACTTTAGGTATGCGGGCAGGGAAAGACATATGTTCAGTGGTAGGGCAGGGCTTGTTTTTTCATGGGAATCCGATTCCTGTCAGCAATCATAGCACTCTGCATAGAAATGATAGCATTGGATTCTCGTGGATTCCCATAGAGCTGGGTTGCGAGAACCTACATGTATTTGAATTTCCGTGAATTTTGACGAAAAACAAGACATGGAGGGTAAATATAAGAGTACAAACAGCAATTTGGGAATATAGCACCACATGATTTTGTCTTGTAGAACCAGTGAAAAATACCATGGTTATTTTATAATACAACCCTTGTGCAGTGGGCAGAGCTGATGCAACTGTATGTAAAGAATTACTTGATGCAACTATGGGCTTGGGATTAGTTCTCGTACGCTTTTCACGGTTTATTTTAATGTATATAAAAGGGGTATATTTCTTGAGAGACACAAAAACTGACCTGGCTAATGCTGGGATCAAGACCCTTCCCTTGGATTACGTGACCTTTTCCTGCATGTGTGGGAGCAGTTATTAACTTGACTTTTTAGGTACCTCTAACCCACGAGAGCAATTCTCATACAGCAAACGAAAGTCACAATTTTATGCTGAATTGTTCGCTAATATCATTGTTCGTGCACTTAAAAAGTTTATTTGAGTAGCTTTAGAAGAAATAGTATAAGCTTATACAAATTGAACAATTCATAATCTGACCGGTTCGCAATGACAGACTGAACAGCGACTCCTTATTTGGATGGAAAACAAGATTATTTTACCTCCGGAAAATCTTTGGCAGTCATCGGAACTTGGAAGTATAACTCTTCGGCCGTCAATAGCTAATAGCGTATCCACCAATTATCCGATTTTAATTTTAATAATATATTTGGAACGCTATGTCATGACAAAAAATTCAACCGGAAGATGACACTGATTTACTGGAAATGACGTGAGTTTGCTGCCATTCACTGTGAACATTAGTTCGCAGATAGGGAGGGGCGGTCGAAGGAAACCAATGACTGCGCCCCGTGTCACAGGACATAAACACATCTGTCGAAATGGGATTCATTGTCGTCTGACTTTCGTGGAATGAACATGATAGTCATCAATCATGTTATGCAAGAGTCAAGTGAAACCCCCACCCCCCCCCCAACCTCGGGGTTTAGTGGGGACTTAGCAAATGAGAGTTGTTAAAATGCTTCAATACCCTACCCCCTGGGGCAAAACATTGAAGTGAATCCCCGCCTAAACCTCAACCAAATACAATTTATGTCCCATCCCTAGGTAGAAGAAGTCTTAACTGAATCCCAAGATAAACAGGACTGAAAATGTGTGAAAGCCCCACTCCCTGGGACGTAAACATGTTGTGAATCCCCAGGTAATCCCCCACTAAACCGGACCCTTGCCCGAGGTTGGGGGGGTGGGGATTTCATTTGACTCCAGTATTACCTATATTGGTTGGCGATAAAATGGACTTCCCGTGTGATAAAAACTATAAGTATATGCCCCGGAAAGCAATTAAAAAAAATAAAAATACTTCCAACTACACCAAGAAGTAGAAATTTTGACAGACAAATTAAACTTCCCCCACACATAAGCAATCCACATAGAAAGTAACCACTTGCTCTGAACGCGCGCAAGTGAGAGGTGCACGAGATTTGATCTGTACGAGAACCGATCCAGAACCCGTAATTTACGAAAATTGTATAAAAATGATGCCTGTAATTTCTCATTTTTCCGGGGCTCTTACTGCAGGGACAACACACTCATACTTCACTCCTTGGCAAACTGAAAAAAAATGAGAGGTTCTTTGTCACGCCCCGGCACCAACAACACATATTTGTTCATTCAATCACATCGGATGTGTTATATGTTACCAATGGCAATTTAAACATAATAGTATGGGCATTTTCCCGATCTCTGTTTAATCATAATTTACTAGGAAATCACAGATCGGAACTGAGGATAATCCGATAGGCCTATATGTTCACATTTCAGCATTCTCTGTTCAGTTGCACTCGGTGACTCGGATGATGGTGCGAACAAGGTCAAGGATTGCCAACAACACCCGAATCAGAGTGCCGGAAAGGAGAAGAGCATCAATATGAACAATAACAACAAGTTAATCATGTATTCAATCAGTTACAAAGAAAATTAACAAAACAACACGTTCAAACAACAACCAAACTTACCGAAACGGTACGTTGAACTTTCTCACACACAGGCAGGCTCATGCTTTCCAGCAATGGCAGAAGAATCACGTGAAGCAGGAGCCAATCAAATTACTCAGTCTCCGCGCGTCACCTTGCAATTGGCTGGCGCGAAAATAACACAACATTGTTTAGATGTTGTTAAAATCCGAAGAGTCTTTAAGATTATGACACTTTAAATGTTATAATACTAGTATTCAACATTTTAAAGTGTTGTATTGAGTATAACACTTAGAAAATGTTACCATTACAACACTTGTGTTTTAAGAGTGTACTAGCATTATTTTTCGCAGTACGAAAGTTCAAACTAACATGCATATGGATGTCCTCATTTACAATTGATACAATTTCTTTATTTATCGTTTCCCTTGCATTTATTTAGTCCTATAAATTAGTTTCACGGGTAATGGAACTCTTCAACGGAACTTAAGACTCAGGCCCATTAAATTATACTGCAGCAGTTTATTGGCCTCAAATGGAAATCGGATAACGCGCCTGCATTATTAATGTCAAAAGGCCTTGCAGACAACAGCTATCCCAGCTAAAGCATTGCTTTGGCAGCCATGGATACGTTGTTGTCTTCGCCGTATTCTCCAGTGTAGCTTCAGTTGAGTGAGCTGAAGGACACAGAGACATGAGCTTTTGGATTGCAGTGGGAAATGTCACCACAGCCTGCCTGGGTAAATCGTATTGCTTGTCTGAGAGAGGTTGCAAGTCATACAGGGGTTTCAGGCTAAATCGCTAGCAATTTAACTCTTGGAAAATGGACCGTAGCCTCTGTTGTTTGTTGTACAGAAGCTTGTTCAGGATGCCACCGATATGGTTATTGTAATGTGAGACTGATAAAGCTACATTCATAAATTACTCATATTCAGATTCAGATGATTATGGGAGTAGCGTCCATGTGTGTCAACATATAAATAAGTATGTTTTGTGGTGCAAAAATGCATGGGTGGTCATTACTCGTGTGTAAGCACCTTTTGAAATCAAGTTTTTCTCTCTGAATAAGACCACGGATCACATATTGAATTTACTCGTACGTTTAGCGGCATCAAACTTACTACGTGGGTATGTCATACCCTATCAGAAGGTTTTTCTCAAAATTACGTTCATCGAGAAACATTTTGTAATATCGAATAACATTATGGGACTTGCGTGATTTATACTGTTTTTCTTTTAGCCTAAGAATGCTTGTCTCGGGTATTTGCAGTATATTTGATATAGCAGTGAATTGCTTGACCGCCATTGTTTGTTCCTGGAATAGCTCGGTTAATCATGTTTCGACATGTCACAGGCACGGCGGCGAAGACCCTCTCTAATTGCATTGTCAAGCTAACATGTTATTGGTGTAATATATGTTGTGATACATGTTGTCTCATACAGGGAATAGTCTGATTAGGTTGTTTCTTCTATTCTGCCTTAATTTATTCCAATGATCATTCTTCAGTAGCCTATGCTGCTCGAATTTTGCAAAGCATTCAAGTAGTCGTCTGCTCAACAGACGATTAGACCAAAAATAAAGGTATTGTCAAGATACTGTGTCCAATTACATAGACTGCATGGAACCGGTTAGTAAACTGCCAATGCGCATTTGCCCAAAACGTCAATCTTGTTAATTTACAGGTAAAACAAGATGGTTTCGTCCAGACGACAAAGAAACTGCCAGGGAGAGGTACGTCTATCGATATGATCCACACACCGGAAGAGGAAGTGTTGAAGTTGTTACTGAAACCCCAAATGGAACGCCGACACAGAAAAGAGCAGACGAGGAACGTGCTAATTCCCGCGCCGATTCTAACGGAGAGATCACTCACACAGGTGGAGAACGGAATGGTTTCGTTGGTGATATTATTCCAACAGTGTTTGATAGGGATCGCATTTCTCCTTCGTTGAATAATCTGAGTAGTGCTCATAATCGATCAGATCTCCTAGACGGTCCTCGTCCACGATCCAGTTCGGACTCCGCTTCTAGATTTGTTTACAGATACAACCCCGCCACTGGGAAGGGTAGTGTGAAAGAGGTTACCGCTAATTCATCTCACGGTAAAAACAACTACAAAGACTGTTTACAGACTGCTTTGTCACAAGCGAAATCTGCTTTAGGAACGAATTCTAAACAAGAAATCTTGGCGGGATTTCAGACAGCGAAGAACCCCAAAACACATCATATGCTTCTTCAACTAAATGGAAAGAAGGGTCATGAGTATACCCCGACTAAGGGCAGGGGAAGTGTTGAGCTCATCCCCAGTTCTGTTTCTGAAGGACCACCAATGAATAGTTTGTCTCAGTGTGATTCGTACAGTTTGAATAAGCAAGAATCGAAGACGCCCAAGAAAACTGTACCACTAAAGCGTAAATATGTTTATAAGTATAACCCTAGCACAGGACAAGGTAGTGTCGAAATGTTACCTGGAAATTCGACGGCTAGTGTTCGTTCAACCAGTCGTTCACATGGAGCCGTGCACACGGTTCTAGAGGACCATGCCCCTAAAACTAGTAATTGTCGACGACCTGCACATATGGGTGCTAAATATGTGTATAAATACAACCCGAACTCAGGAAGAGGTAGCGTTGAGATTATACCAATAACGGGCGAGACTGTCAGTGAACGGCGACGAAATCACCATTTTAACTATCAAAGTTCGCCATTAGCCAGCCCACAAGGTCAACAAAAATCTCCAGGTACCCACAAATACGTTTTCAGGGCGCAGAGTGAAAGTTCACGGGAAGAGAGAGCGACTCATCCCTATGGCGAGACCGGGATATCGCTGTCGATATCAAATCTCTTAGATGCGGCGGAAGGCAGTGACGGAGACAGTTCGATCACGGCAATACCGAGGCCTAGGGCCCACACCGTCGGCTCATATCCGTTACATTTGAAAAACCCGACAAAAATACAAACGACTGTCGATGTTCGCGAACGCTACACTGGCGGATCAAACAATTGTTCACCCGGGTCAATGGATGGACAATTCTGTTAACCTACAGATAAAATATCTGAGGAGAGACGACATAGCTGGTAGGACCACAGGATTACCTGCGAGGGCGGTTCCTTAGACAAGGGACCAGTTGTACGGAACAGACCGTCGTCGTCTGCCTCCCCATATATGGATAAATCTATTTCTCTGTTGCAATTCCATTGACCTTCAGAGCAATGGTGTATCTATTTGCAAAACACTTGTTTCTTTAGCTGCATTACGAATCAGATCTGGAGTATGCATATTTCCGCTTCAGCACATTTGTGTCCAGAAGCAGAAAAATAAGTTTCAGAAAGGTTTTTTCACGATCATGACATTTTGGTAAATATCGCTATTATGCTACTAGAGAGACCGAATGATCATTTGGATAGGCATATTTACCTGAAATGTTGTGACGTACAACTAGTCCAAACATTCAACCGTGACTGTACCCAATTACCCCTTGTATTATTTTGTTGTCCCCGTCTCATGCTACGGGATTATCGAAACCAGATCTGCTTACACCAGTTCTACACATATTTAAATATTTTGCACGATCATGGCATTTATATTGTAAATTTAAACGTGTTCGCGGTTCACTCCCAGATGACCGTAATGGGCTAATTCGTATCGCGATGCATCGCTTTAAGCTCATGAATATTTCGAGACTAGGTCCAATAGTCACAAAAAGACTGTTAATCCCGTGGACTACATTATGTCTAATTCTATATCTACGACGACGTCGAGTGTCTCTGAGTTCAATGGGTCATAGTTGAATTCTGCAAGAGAAAATACCTCAGTAGCTTGACTTGTCTTGATTTCTCTCGTAGTTCTAGGATGGACTTCATATAAATCGGCAGATGAGGTACTCCGGTAAAGGCGATCAATTCACGATGAAGTAGTAAAGTAAGGTGTGGTGGGTACGAAACAAAATCCTCCCCCCCCCTCCCGCTACTCCCAGTCTGCGTTGCATACAAATTAGATAGGGTTAAATATCATTTTTATGGACAATAAATATTTTTCGTGCATTTGTAATCCCACAACCGATTGCACGGTACAAAATCCAGAGTTTGAAAGGTTTGGAGCAGTGTTTGATTGGCGGTCGTTATTTAGGGATATGATTTCGTGCGTCTATTCTCATCAATTCATCAATCTACTAAAAGTTATATTTGCAGTCATACTGTTGGTTTCTTATAAGGGACAATTTTGATAGCTATATGTCCCATTATATATCGCTTTATTCGTGGCAAAAAGATCCATTCATTTTCTTCTCGTTGGGGAAGAAAGCGCCAATATCGATGATGGTCATGGCCACGATATAGTTCCAACTAAGAGCGGGTGTGTGTGTATATACATGTAAGTATGTAAATATAATTAGAATTGTTGTCGTGTTGATTCCGCCACCGACTGGTTGTTTATACCCGATGCGGAACATGTAGTTGAAAATTTAGTTGTTTGATCGCAGCATTCCTGTGTGATTCTAGCAAATGGAGAGGGCTTGACAGATAAATGCTTTCACCTATTTTGAGATTGAATCATCGGAAAATGTAAATAGTTATATTTTCATAATATTGATAAGTTATATGTTGTGAAGATTGCATTTGAACCTTTTCGATGTTTTTGTTCCATTAGTAAAACCTACTGTGAGCGGAGAGCTGTTTATCCTTTCTAATAAAATATCCTTTAGAATGTATTTGCTGTGTTTATTTGAGAACTAATGTTTCAATAGGCGTGCTAAGTCGTAATTTTACGCACGGTTAGTATAGCGATGCCCGCGCCCTAAAATTTATAAACTTTCACACACCATTAACCGTGCGTAAAATAACGATTTAGCACGCCCATGAAAACATTATTTATGTTCTATTACACTACTCAAATTGGTTATCAACAAAGATTACCATGAAATATTGGAAAAATATGGTAAACAGTCACAACCTTTCTTCCCTTTGTTGAAATGTGCCTTCCGTCTCAGTTGACAGCGTGCCAATATCAATGAACGAGTTTATGTGGTCTTTCTGCCACCTGGGAATGTGTGAAACTTGCACACAAGCCTATTTGTGTGTCATTCTTAATCAATTTCACAATGGAACCGACAGTTAAACTTGAGACAGAAATTTACGTCTTTATTAATAATATAAAACGGATTTAATACCTTTAAAATATCCGTATTCCCCATTTCGTTTGCCTGTCGGTCCCTGGTTCATTTCATTTGTTAGCCAGATCTTTTAATTTCTCACCGTCCGCGGAGGAAAATCTACCTTTGTTCAGCTGATCACACTCGTATTGTGTCTGATTTAAAAGATTAAGAAGAGATTCATCATCTGAGTCTCTCATGATCTCATCGATCCCCGCTTCTCTAGATAATTCATACCGGAAAGCACATCTTGTTTCTCCTGTGGATATGTTTATTATTGTGTAACACACGTATGTTCCAATTGGTCTGTAAATATCTGCGATTATACATTTTCTGCCTTTAAAATACACTAAAGTTCCTTCTTGCAGGGTATCCATTCTATTTGCTTATTGTATTGTATAGACAGACGAGAATTTATCCTGCCATTTATCACCCTCCCTGTGAAATGAATCCCGAGTGAACACCTGTGCGTGTCAAGATCACGGATGTAGATTTCATACGTCACAAAGTACCTAGCCGTGCTAAATCGTTTAAATTTGTTTGTTATCCCTAAGACTAGGGTGCTGAAACTTACCACACGTAAGGTCAAGCCCTACTAGAAAATTCAAAAATATCCAAGATAGCCGCCTTGATGACGTCAAAGTGACGTCATTTTCAAACATGACATTTTTTGGTCGATTTTCTGGTCAGATTTTTCGATTTTTTTTTTTGTATTTGTCCGTATTCTACTCAAAACGTGCATGATAAATTAGTAAATAACAATCGGATACGAAATCAAATATGTTTTATCCACTTTTCCATGCAGAAAAGCACAACTTTTGAAGAAATCTTGCAAAAACATCAGCTTTCTGGTATCCTACATGGACGCCGTTTTTAATTCAGCCATGATCCTCTGCTCGGGGAGGTCATGCAAATAGGCTAAGAAATTACCCCAAGGTGATAACCTACAAAGTCACAGAGGATCAGCTCTCGATCTTTTCTGGAGATGGGACCAAAAAAAACAGGCGGGAGTGGAAAGAACCCCCCCCCTCCCCGTCCAGGTAGGGTTCAGCGACGCGATGAGAGCATTTGAATGTGGGCCGTGACTCTCGTGTTGCTAGTAATTGGAAGGCGCCATCCGAATGTCGGATTTGTACATCGTGTTCCTAATGACATCTGAATGTAGGATGCGACATTCGTGTACATAATTAACAGAAGATATCATCTGATTGTAGGCATTAACCTACTGACTCGAAGACCAGAGCTGAAAGTCGATTGTGTCCCTCGTGTTCTAATATCATGCTAGAAGATCTGAATGCCGAATTTGATCATCATGTTGCTGACCTGATGAGAACATCTGAATGTCATATTTCAATTTCGTGTTGGTAATGACCCGACGACAATTGATGAATATCGGCTTTGACTCTGGGTGATCTGAGAACAACAGCTGGAAGTCGGCTTTGATCCTCGTTATGTTAGTCCCGAGGATAACATCTGAATGTTGAGTTTGTCCAACTCATGTTGTTAATGACCGAGAGACACCATCTGAATGTCGGATTTGTCCCTCAGGTTGTCAATGACCTGAAAAAAAATGTATGCCGGCTTGCGCCCTAGTTAGTGACTTGGAGAAACCATCTGAATAATGGCTTACACCCTCATTTCGTTAATGGCACGATGACAACATCGGGCTTTCAGTCTTGTTTTGTTAATGACCTAAGCACAGCCTCTTAATGTTAGCCTTGACCTTCGTTTTGTTACTGACCAACGGCTGAATGTCGGTTGTGCCCTTCTGGCTGCTAAAGACACGAGGACACCATCTGGCACTGCGTGAAGGACTCCATTTCTAAATTCTGGAAACTCATCGGAAACCTATTGCAAACTGCACCGTTACAGTTTCCATGTCAGTCTCCATTAACTTTTCTTTTCTTGTCGAGAAGCGTGAATGTCGTCTTAGACCATCGGATTGATAATGGCCAGCGAACATCGTCTGAATGTCAGCTTTGATCCTCGTCTCGTTAATGACCTGATAACAGCGACTCAGTGTCGGTTTGCCTCTAGCGTTGGTAGTGCCAGGACATCCCAATGTCGGCATTCACCCTCGTGTTGTTAGTGACCTGAGAACAACAGCCGAATGTCCGCTGTGGCCCTCGTGTTTTTAATGTTCCGAAACCAACGGCTAAATATCGGTTTTGCCGCTCATGTGGCTAGTGACAGGACAACATCTGAACGTCGGCTTTTCATCGTTGTAATGTTGATGACACAAGGAGATCTGAATGTAGGCTTTCATCTCCTAGGTTTGTTAAAGACCCGAGGACATTTGAAGTTCGACTTTGCGTCTCGTGTTCCTAATGACCCGAGGACAATCAATGGATATAGATGATAGACGAAATAGTAAATATAACACATATATTTTAACTTTTTGTAAAGGCGTCAAAGCCCTCCGTGTCCAAGACATCAGCATGGATTTGACCCCCGTGTTTCAATTGACAGAGAGAATTAACCCGCCATCGTCAGCGACTGAAATGGATTGCGCGAGTAACTTCAACAGGGCGCCGTATTCCACCTTACCAAAGACATGAGCAACTCCAGATGTTAAATGTATCAGATCTGAAGAGGACATTATAAGTCTTCAAAGTAAGTACCTGCTCACATCTTTTCATTACACGGTGAATCGATGAACTAGAGAAGAGATATGTATGGTAAAACATATATAGTTGTGGTTTCGTTCGACATTTGTGCGAACTTAATGTTTAAGACTTTTGGCTCCAAGGTTTTCCGTCTCATTTACAGAATCGAAATCTAGCTGAAAATTATGAAGGCATGAATTTGTCATATGACACGTTACCAAGTGATGAATATGGACTCTAAATAAAGCTACACTTCAGACCAGCTGAAAGGTTAGTGTTAGCGCACCAACGGCGCGCAAACGAAGTGCGCCAACACAAAGGTATAGCGCGCCAATGCCCATGATTATCGGCTGGCCATTGTTCTAACTCTGTTGAATGTAGTCCGTCGACATGATTGAACACAGGCCGCGCTCTATCAGCACGAAGCTAACTGTTTGCACAGAATGTCTGCCTGTAATTCAAACCTATTAAATAACATCAGGTATATGAATTTGTGTTACCGGCGAACACGTGGACCTCGATCAAGCGTATTTGCATTCCATCTAAAAATTTGTAAAAGGAAATAGATTTAAGATTTATTTTAATCATAAACACTGTTTGCAAAATGGATTGTAATTTGTGCTTCGTCGGACACCTGCTTTCAAAGTTGACCCAGACTTGCGCGTCTCACGGAATAGCTTTTCTGGTATTAAAGAATAGGTATTTGTTTATTGAAAGTTTCATCTTACGGCCGGTTCTCATACAGATGCGCAAGTTCAAGTCATTCGTTTATATATATTCAAAAATTCTTGCAAATTGTGTTAATTTTGACCATTCAAGAGTAAATGCCCGGGATAAACGAACAGTGGACCCACATTATTTATAGCTGAAGTCCCTTCCTCCATCCCCGACATGAAGACCAACATTTCATATGCGTTAATGCATACTTCCTGTCGAACAGTATAACGGATGCTATATTGTCAGCAAGAAAACAACACTGTAAAGATGAATCATCTCGTTAAGTTTGGCGTAAACAAGTGGAGAATATAAACATAACAGTGCATTCTCTCTCTGACGGGGTAAAGCGATATCCCGCTTTCGTCCAACACAATGCGCGTCTGTGTCTCATTTGAAAAGAAATGAAATGGCATTAACTTATTGTTTAGGTAGAAATCTTTGTTATTGTTTCTTTTTTGTTATTTAGCTGGAACGATGGATGTGTGGGCCATAAATACTTGTTAATTCTTATTTCCTCATCGGAAGTTTCGTGTGCAACCTTTAACAGTCGGGCGGTAACGAATAAAGAGCATATACAAGTATTTGTCATTCTCTGTAAGGGGCTAATTGATCTTTTGAGTTTCTGTGTATATTTTGGTTAGGCGGTTGTAACAAGACAAGCCAAAGAGACAACTAGTCTGACCGAGCACTGCATGTTGCCCCGATTATGACCTCGACTCGCCCGTGTGTCTGAATTTATACGAAGCTGTATTCATTTGAAATGTTACGTTCAACCGTTTTACTGGCCGTTCTGAAAGAGGAGGTGGCCTTCGCAATTTGCACACACCAACGTTTTATGAATTCTGATAATATATTTAGGCATACTTTAAGCTATCTTTGGCGAAACTTTTTGTTAATGAAGATTATTCGTAGTCTCAACCGAATGTTCACCAGACGGCCGAGTTTCCTTGGAGCGCAAAAAAAAATGATAGATAATCATTTACAGCATTCTTATTGAAGAAGTCAAATCTTCTATATATTTTTTTAATTACTTAGCCAGTAATTTAAACTGTAGAATAGATTGTGTTCTTGCCGTACACCGCCAGAGGGGAACTCTTTGAAAACAATTCAGTTTTAAGCACTGACGGCTGTTAGCGCGCAATCCGGCAAGCGCGCCAACGGGGAGCCTTTGTTTACCGCCGACATGCTCACAATGGTTCAGTGGTTTGACCGGACTATATTCTACCGGCGCGTGCCGTCAAGGGTCACATCATGGAGGGTGTAACAAGTCTTGGTGATTAGGCCAGCAGGTTGGCGCACTATCGGTGCGTAAACGCTGTTCACTAATTGGAAGATTAAGCTGATCTGATCTGTATAGCTGCAGTAACCATACTAACGAATGAGCATATTAATTGCAAATATAGCGATACTGTTGCTATGTGTCCGCGAGAATACATTATTTATTACTAGAAGTAGTTCACACGCTAACTGTCCCAGTTGATAGTGTTCCGTTGTCGGTTCTCGCTTTGGCGTCAATATAACTCTGACTTCCTCTATCCATTTGATGTAGGGAGACATGGCTCGCTTTGAGAAAAATCATTGGCAGTAGACTTTAACAATTTGTGTGTTAACAAGGCTGTTCCTACCGATTTGTGTACACGGGCTGACACATGTAGGTCATTTAGCACCCCCAGTAGATTTGTCCATTGCTCCTGGTGCTGGAGTGTTGACTCACCACACAATATACTTGTTTTATTGGTGTAAATCACGTTCTCCTTTAAAAGTGAAAATCTGCTCAAACTCACAGTGTTTACTTTCATGGACGAGATAAAAAAGGAAATAAAAAAACAACAGAGTGTCACCAAACTTTTTGTTGAAATATTGTGCAGTGCGTCTATGCACCACTGCATCATTAGATTAACAGGAACACGAGCTCGTTTTCATGCCTAAAGGTCATACGACTGATCATGATTTCACAAAGTCAAAGGTTCGTTAGTTTACAACATTAAACATAATTTATCTATTTTTTTGCGAAATATGAAATAAAAATGCATGTCACCATATTTATTTTAAATGGCAGCAGTTTATCAAATAAAGGGCGTCGATTAAGCCCTCTCCAAGGAGGGAGTAGGGTTGCGGTATTGGGAAGAAATTAGAAAAAATACTCGTGGGGTTCTTTCACCAATGCATTAGTCCGGCTGTCTTTTGCTGTGCTGCACATGGTGCTGTCTTGGTAGATATAAAAACAAACATCCCATGTTATAGCTCCCTAGGAGCATAGACATGCTAAATGTCTCATGTTATAGCTCCCTAGGTGCATGGACATGCTAAACGTTCCGAGTTATAGCTTCCTAAGCGCATGGGAATGCTAAACGTATCGTGGTATAGCTCCCTAGGCGCACGGACATGTTAACGTCCCGAGTTATAGCTCCCTAGGCGCATGGCCATGCTAAACGTCAAGTGTTATAGCTCCCTAGGCGCATGGACATGCTAAACGTCCCGTGTTGTAGCTCCCTAGGCACATGGACATGCTAAACGGCCCGTGTTATAGCTCCCTATGCGCATGGGCATGTTAAACGTCCCGTGTTATAGCTCCATAGGCGCATGGACATGCCAAACGTCCCGTGTTATAGCTCCCTATGTGCATGGCCATGCTAAACGTCCCATGTTATAGCTCCATAGGCGCATGGACATGCTAAACGTCCCGTGTTATAGCTCCATAGGCGCATGGACATGCTAAACGTCCAGTGTTATAGCTCTATAGGCGCATGGACATGCTAAGCGTCCCATGTTGTAGCTCCTTAGGCGCATGGATATGCTAAACGTCCCGTGTTATAGCTCCCTAGGCGCATGGCCATGCTAAACGTCCCATGTTGTAGCTCCTTAGGCGCATGGATATGTTAAACGTCCCGTATTGTAGCTCCCTATTCACATAGACATGCTAAACGTCCCGTGTTATAGCTCCTTAGGCGCATGTATATGCTAAACGTCCCGTGTTATAGCTCCATAGGCGCATGGACATGCTAAACCGTGTTATAGCTCCATAGGCGCATGGACATGCCAAACGTTCCGTGTTATAGCTCCCTAGGCGCATGGACATGCTAAACGTCCCGTGTTATAGCTCCATAGGCGCATGGACATGTCAAACGTCCCGTGTTATAGCTCCCTAGGCGCATGGCCATGCTAAACTTCCCGTGTTGTAGCTCCCTATTCGCATAGATATGCTAAACGTCCCGTGTTATAGCTCCCTATTCGCATGGCCATGCTAAACTTCCCGTGTTGTAGCTCCCTATTCGCATAGATATGCTAAACTTCCCGTGTTGTAGCTCCCTATTCGCATAGATATGCTAAACTGCCAGTGTTATAGCTCCATAGGCGCTTGGACATGCTAAGCGTCCCATGTTGTAACTCCTTAGGGGCATGGATATGCTAAACGTCCCGTGTTATAGCTCCCTAGGCGCATGGCCATGCTAAACGTCCCATGTTGTAGCTCCGTAGGCGCATGGATATGCTAAGCGTCCCGTATTGTAGCTCCCTATTCGCATAGACATGCTAAACGTCCCGTGTTATAGCTCCTTAGGCGCATGGATATGCTAAACGTCCCGTGTTATAGCTCCCTAGGCGCATGGACATGCTAAACGTCCCGTGTTATAGCTCCCTAGGCGCATGGACATGCCAAACGTCCCGTGTTATAGCTCCCTAGGCGCATGGACATGCTAAACGTCCCGTGTTATAGCTCTATAGGCGCATGGACATGTCAAACGTCCCGTGTTATGGCTCCCTAGGCGCATGGACATGCTAAACGTCCCATGTTGTAGCTCCTTAGGCGCATGGATATGCTAAACGTTCCGTGTTATAGCTCCCTAGGCGCATGGCCATGCTAAACGTCCCGTGTTGTAGCTCCCTATTCGCATAGACATGCTAAACGTCCCGTGTTATAGCTCCTTAGGCGCATGGATATGCTAAACGTTCCGTGTTATAGCTCCCTATTCGCATGGCCATGCTAAACTTCCCATGTTGTAGCTCCCTATTCGCATAGATATGCTAAACGTCCCGTGTTATAGCTCCTTAGGCGCATGGATATGCTAAATGTTCCGTGTTATAGCTCCCTATTCTCACATGGCCATGCTAAACGTCCCGTGTTGTAGCTCCCTATTCGCATAGACATGCTAAACGTCCCGTGTTATAGCTCCTTAGGCGCATGGATATGCTAAACGTCCCGTGTTATAGCTCCCTGGGCACATGAACATGCTAAACATACCATGTTATAGCTCCCTAGGCGCATGAACATGCTAGACTGTAATACTCTCTGTTGAATCAAGATATTAACAGACAGTGTCAGCGTACTGTTCCAGCTGTCTCCCCTTCAGTGATTGGCCATTCGACCACGCCATGTTAAACTAAGACGATCATTCTCATTGGATCACTATTTATAGTTACAACTACAACTGTAAAACTTACACCACAAGGGAAGTGGGAAGAGGTGCCGACATACTGACTGCCACCCCAATCTTCATACACAACCACGTGACTGTCTCACAACCAGTTGACCGATGACATAGCGCGGCCTCGTTTTCGATTTCAAAATATGGCGTCTAACTGGGAAAATGTTGTTGTTGCTGCATCAGCCAGACATTGGCCCTCCGTAGAAGGGCCCAATACTATAGGCTAATGAACATGCTAAACATCCCATGGTATAGCTCCCTAGGCGCATGAACATGAACATGAACGGGAACTATTCAGTTAAGTTAATAAAAAAAAATAACTTTGTTGGCTGCTTCTGTGACCGACCAGTACAATCATGGCATTGGTTGTCATGAGTCTTAATTCCATAGTCATATTGGCCATGAAACTTAACGTTTCGGTCCAATTTTATAAAAAAAATGGATGATCAACACATAAAATAGCACAAATATATATGATGGAAAGGTACAACCGTGAACAAACATAAATTAGTCTCAAGAGCTTTAGAGCAAACGGCTAGAAATTGATCTAAGCATGTTGAAGGCTCAATTTTCTCACAGTCGCCATTTTCAATAATAAAAATATTATCGTTCTTCGTTTTTACAAGTGACCGCCATACAGCACTGAACTTTTGAATTACCAAAATCCGCGCTGCTGAGACGGAAGAGACGTGACTAAACGACGTTCGAAGCGTGGATGACAACACTCCCAACATGCATATCTAGTTCCATCTGGCGCCCGATTAATTAACTCGAAAAATATTCTGACAGCATTGTGAAGCCGAATAATCGAGAATGAGCGAAGATTAAAGGGTAGACGTGATGTAAAGATGTCCTCATTATGACATATCGTTCACATTCACATCTTTCCAATGTCTCGTTTGACAGTTTTCCGATATCATGACAGGATAATATCATTCTGTCACTGTTCCGTTCTGCGGCATGTTCCCACCATCATATATTTATCCATCTCTCCGTCTGCCGGCGATTCACCCACATAATCTATCAGTATATGTTCTCGTCCGACCACCGCTCATTGAATGGTAGGAATCTAATATGAAAATTTGTCGCAATTTAAACCAACCCCTTCGATCGACCATGATATATTATCTCCCCACGCCTGATGTCAGCGATAGAAGAGAGCTATTTGAACATATTACACCTGTTGTATACTCTTGGCTATGACGTGGATGGATTTGTTATCTCAAGGTACACACCAACGTTCATAACAGTCACAACTTCAACGTAATAATACAAATATATGCCTTGCAGTGCATGGTATTGTCGTGAAATCTAGGGGATCTCTTCCTGGTGATGGTACAATGGTATCTAGTTTGCGTGTGTTTATTACTTGGATATAATTTCTCATTTAACCATTCCTTTGGGGTTTCAGATATTTCGAAATATCAAACATCATTTTTCTGATATTGGTTAAGAGGTAGCTTAGATCCCCAACATTCAACTTAATGAATACGTTAATCCTATCAAGCCGGAGGGGGGCAGTATGGCCCCCCTACCAAATTTTCCGAATCTATCTCTAGAATGGCAATATCTCTGGAGCTGACACTTCGTGACTTTGTAGTTCATGATATTGATACAATTTAGATCCTATTTGCATAGGCCCCCTAGCAGAGGATCTTTGGTAAATTCAAATGGCGACCATGAGGGGTAACAGAAAATTGACCTTCCCATAATCTTTCTAAGAAGTTCCTGCTGTTCTGCGATGACAACTGGCCAAACTCTAGTTTATTTCAAGTCAGATTATTATCTACTAATTTCTCGTAGATTTTGCGGAGGACACACGGAGGAAAAAGAAAACGGTGACGTCATCATGACCGCGATCTTGTTTTTCTTTCACATTTTCTTTTTGAACTTGACCCAGTGTATAGTGCTGTAAGTATCATATCCTAGCTCAAGGGATTTTTGCGGAACAAATACTGAAGAAATCTCAAACATCTGACCGAAAAATCGCCTCCAAAAAGACGTCACCGTGACGTTATCCTGGAGGCCATCTTGAATTTGATTATTTTTTTTTTATATTTTCTGACTGTATGGTTGCTTCGCCGTCCTCTAAAACGGTGCTACATGTATATCCTTAATCTTACAACACCTCCATCTGATAAAGCTATACAGATAATTACCGTGATATTGCTCTCGGCAGTAGTAGGTAGCACGCATTGAAGGGCCAATTGGGTTCAGTGCGCATGCGCAGAAATAATTTTGTGGGCGTGGCTATGTGTGTGCGCATGCGTGAGTTTATGTTAATGAGTTTTATGCAAATGAGGTCATTGGGTGCATTGGTACTATTCAAGATGGCGGCTTGTTTTTTCTAGGTTAGGGGTGGTCGGTTTCAAGATGGCGGCCCATTGCACTTGGTTCGGTCCTCATTTGCATATTTTCAAGATGGCGGCTTGTTTTTTCTAGGTTAGGGGTGGTCGGCTTCAAGATGGCGGCTTGTTTTTTGTAGGATGAGGTCATTGGGTGCATTGGGTATATTCAAGATGGCGGCTTGTTTTTTCTAGGTTAGGGGTGGTCGGATTCAAGATGGCGGCCAATTGCACTTGTTTGACCCTTCATTTGCATATTTTCAAGATGGCGGCTTGTTTTTTCTAGGTTAGGGTGGTCGGTTTCAAGATGGCGGCCCATTGCACTTGTTTCACGGTCCTCATTTGCATATTTTCAAGATGGCGGCTTGTTTTTTCTAGGTTAGGGGTGGTCGGGTTCAAGATGGCGGCTTGTTTTTGTAGGTGCGGTCAATTGCACTTGTTTCGCGCCTCATTTGCCTATTTTCAAGATGGCGGCCTGTTTTTTCTAGGTTAGGGGTGGTCGTATTCAAGATGGCGGCCGATTGCACTTGTTTGACCCTTCATTTGCATATTTTCAAGATGGCGGCTTGTTTTTTCTAGGTTAGGGGTGGTCGGTTTCAAGATGGCGGCCTGTTGTCCCCCTGAAAATATGCAAATGAGGTCTCTGGGTTTTTCCCCACTGTTTTCAAGATGGCGGCCCCTAGGTTAGGGGTGGTCGTATTCAAGATGGCGGCCGATTGCACTTGTTTGACCCTTCATTTGCATATTTTCAAGATGGCGGCTTTTTTTTTGTAGGTTAGGGGTGGTCGGTTTCAAGATGGCGGCCTGTTGTCTGCTGAAAATATGCAAATGAGGTCTTTGCCTATGTCGTTTTCAAGATGGCGGCCTGTTTTTTGTAGGTTAGGGGTGGTCGTGTTCAAGATGGCGGCCTGTTGTCGGTCGTGTTCAAGATGGCGGTCTGTTGTCCGCTGAAAATATGCAAATGAGGTTCAATGGGCTATAAAAGGAGTAGTTCATTTTTAGGGAGAGGGTGTATTCCAATCGGCCTTACCTGATCTGTCTCCCAGCCAGCCTGCCTACATCTTTGCCTTGCTTGCCTATCCGCTTGTATGAGACGAAAAGCATGAGACGTGGAGAAGATTTTCCCTTCGACCCAGCCGCACCTCCGGTATGTGTTCTTTTTTCCTTTTTAATAGTCAAATAGCGCCAAAAACGTCTATTTCCATTCTTGCGCATGCGCAGAATGCTGATAGTTCAATCCACACCAGTCCATCAGATGGCCCTTCATCTTACCTTCACATTGATACCTCACTCGGCTCCATCGGGCCACTAGGGGTGCCCCTAACACCAAAAAGGTTATTTTGCAGTTCGATAGCAAAACCTGGTGTACGAGGATTATTTTTATTTTGCAGGTAGTGGGTCGAGTGAGGTGTCAAATTGAAGCTGACGTGAAATGTTTCAGATTGATACCTCACTCGACCCCATTGGACCACTAGGGGCGCCTCTAACCCCCAAAAAGGTGTTTTGAAGATTACGCATGCGCAGAATGCTGATAGTTCAACCCACACCAGTCTATCAGATGCGCCTTCACGTTACCTTCAATTTGATACCTCATTCGACCCGATTGCACCATTAGGGACGCCTCTAACCTCAAACAGGCTATTTTTGAAGATGGATATTTTTCATATTATCTTCGCGCATGCGCAGAATTACCCTAATTCAAGCCCACACCCAGTCTATCAGATGCTCCTTCACGTCACCTTCAATTTGATACCTCACTCGACCCCATTGGACCACTAGGGACGCCTCTAACGCCAAAAAGGTTATTTTGCACATCGATATGAACATCTGGTGTACGAAGTTTGTTTTTTGTTTTTTGTTTTTTTTTTATTTTGGCGGTAGATCGAGTGAGGTATCCAATTGAAGCTGACGTGAAATGCTTCCCAATGATACCGGACTCGACCCGATTGGTCCACTAGGGGCACCTCTAAAGGTATTTTGAAGATTGATGTTGATTGATGTTGATATTGATGTTTGGCGTTAGAGCCGCCCCTAGTGGTCCAATGGGGTCGAGTGAGGTATCAATGTGAAGCATTTCACGTCAGCTTCAATATGATACCTCACTCGACCCTCTACCTGAAAATAAAATTTAAAACCACTTTTCCATCCGAAGGACGGGTTTGTCACTTCAGATTTTCTTTGTTATTGTTTTGAAAAAAAAAAATTTTTTTGGGGGGAAAAAGATGCTGGGAGCTCGTGTTAGTTTGGTGTGCATATGAAAAGAAGTTTTTCTCTTTCGGAAAGATGGATTGGCCCTCAAAAGGGCCTTTGGATAGTGTCACACGAGAGGTACGGTATATTTGCTTCACAGCACCTCTCCGGCGTCAATGCATCGGCAATTCACTATGTCGTAGTTTCTTTTGTCTGGCAATCTCTTCTTCCAGTACCGTCATTGTCGTCTCCATTTCCAACTTCGCTTCCATCATGTCGATAATTTGTTCGTTGAGGTATGATATCTCATCTTCCAGTACCGTGATTGTCGTCTCCATTTCCAACATCGCTCCCCTCATGTCGATAATTTGTTCGTTGAGGCGTGATATCTCAGCCGAAGTGGTTATACTTTCAGTGTTTGCAGTGGAGGTGGTTATTGTTGCAGGTCTAGTAGTTAACCATCCGCTGTCTTGTTCTCCATCACGGGTGTCGGCCTCGTTATTTTCTTGTATGTCCTCCATTCTGTTGTTGTCTTGTTCTTCTCGGGTAATTATCTCTCTATGTTCTTCTGTACCCCTATTCCTTGCATCTCTAGGATGATGGGTGAGCAAGGCTCGTGGTAAACTCATGATGCGTAGAAAAAAACTCATGATGTGTAGTTGTTAATAAATGTGTGAACGTACACGTTATTTATACTCGGCTGTGTGTGTGTGTGTTTCAAGATGGCGGCTTGTTTTTTGTATGTTAGGGGTAGTCGGTTTTCAAGATGGTGGCCAATTGCACTTGTTTTCCGTCCTCATTTGCATATTTTCACTTTCACGATCCCCAGCATTCCACTTTCCTGATCCCCAGCCTTCATTTGCATATTTTCAAGATGTCGGCCTGTTTTTTGTAGGTTAGGGGTAGTCGGTTTTCAAGATGGCGGCCTGTTATTTCCCTGAAAATATGCAAATGAGGTCTTTGGATTTTTGCCAAAAATGGTGGCTTGTTGGTAGCAGGTGTGTTTCAAAATGGCGGCGGGTGTGAGTGAGTGCAAAATCGGACGGCGTGAGTGCAAGATAGATTGATCTACTGTATAGAGAGCTGTGTCACCATAGCCCAAGCATTAAAATTACCTATTATTTTTTCGATAAATCTTTATAATTTTTAGGGCACTATTATAACACTAACCCATAGTTTACACGTAATTTTTTTAATCAGGAAAATCAATTTATTTTCCATTGTACCTGGGTTTTTCATACTAACTTACACGAACCTTACGGGTTTCAAAATCACTAAAATTAATAAATAACCACCTATTGTAACGTTAGACTGTTCAAAAAATTTACTACTATACACTCAATTGCCGCAGTTCAACTTGTAATAAAAATACGGGTGTGTTCACAATTATTATAAAATGACAAGCTGTTTAAAATTGGAAAACAAACACAGATATTTTGTCGTAAAAAAAAATATAGCCTATAGTTAGAGTGTTGTCTCGCTGACGTGCGCGTCTTTTACCCTATAAATAGCTCTCAGGATTTTTTAATTATTCACACTTGAGGACCCAGTCATGGAGCCACTACTCTGTACTGAAATCATGAGTATTGATACAGCAGACTTGTTCCCAAATGATGAGAATCAACTCCTGCCCGGTATAATTAATTTGGAAGAAGACGACCCGTGGATAGCGGAAATCATGAAGGAAATATTTCTACCTTGACCACCCCGGAATAATCCTGTAACTACTACTACTACAGACCCCGCAGCAACAACGAGTCACGACCTTGCAGCCCCATCCGATGTTAATCCAGCTGAAAAAATGGACGAGATTGATAGCCTGCTAGCAACGCTGTTGAAACAGGACGACAACAACACGGTACAAGAGACTACACCAGAGAAAGACTCAAGAAAAACAGAAGAATACCAAGATTTGAAGAGGGTAGACGATGGAAGACAAAACACAACTAGACTACAACAGCGGAAACAAAGAAAGGCTACAACACCCAACCGAATAACAGGGGAGAAGATCAAGAAAATAGTGCCCAAAAAAAAAATGCCCTACCACGACGCCGCAAATTATGTCTGGGCCATTACAACTTCAACATTAGGATGCTACACCGAACGAAAAAGCGCATTATATATTCACTGTGTGGAATGTGCGAACCCGTTTGCAAAGTACGCGGTCGGACCATGCGGACACCAGGCACTTTGTGAAATTTGCATTCACCGTCGAGCCGGGATATCCACCTGTATACCGTTCCACAACACACCTGTACAGTGTCAATTACTATATGTAACCTGTCCTGTCTGTGATGCTAGGATATCGGCCCAATCAACGGAGTAAATGGCTATATTTACTACAGATTCCAAAGGTTTTTTTAAAAACCACCCATGTTTTCCGAAAGGGAACTTCTAACTATGCACAAAAAATTAAACACGAGAATCACAGCCCTGTGTTCGTTGAAAATAAATTCCCCACGCTTATGAAAATAAATTTTTATAAAGTCCATTATACCCTCGGACTGTAATATTAAATTAATGGACATAACCCCCACGCTTATCAAAATAAATTTTCCTACCCCTTATACCGGGGTTTTTAAAACAATTTTTAAAGTCCCTTATCCCTGGGACTATGTAATATTAAATTAATGAGGGGGGATAGAGAAAAAAGAAAAATAAATCCTGTGTATATATATATGAGATTCGTTCTCACAAGAACGGTTGATAGTGGACAGGGGTTGTATTTTTGGGTGAATGCAGTTTGCTAAGAAAAGAGGGAAAAATGTGGGACATTCTGTGCTTATATAATTGATGTGCTCAAGTTAAAAAAGCATCCTCTTTCGAAAGGTTTTTACCGTGATCGTGCTGATATCGGTATGTCGTACGGGCAGGTACATGATATGGTTGAAACTCTCGGTGGCTTGTTCGCCATACGTCTTGGTAATGGGTACCACCCGTAACAGAGGTGTGTTCACATCACCCACAATATGGCTGTCCACGGCGTCCGAGTAGACGTACAGTGCGTACATACCTACTTTCATATCCATCAAATAATCCCCTCGACAATGGTGGCCCCCTTGTAGACGGAGTGAGGCATCCTTAACATTTGCTGTAGCATAGGACTGAGTTTCACATTCGCGTTAGCGGTCAGCATGATAGAGCTCCTGTCGTTGTGTACGTCGACATCGAACAATATCTCTCTCTTGATGTTCAAGGATATCAGGTGTGTTGCAGCACCCGTGCTGAACTTTAGGGCCTTGTACTCCATCATACCATTCAGACCCTGTATGAACGTCTGCGGTGTATCGTATTGGCCTTGGGGGAGAATGAGTTTGTAGACTTTATCTTCGTAGGTCACTTCGTACCATACTTCTCCGTCTTGTACGTTGTACCATGAGTAAGGGTATTGAATATCCACCAGTCCACATTCCCAGCGTCCCGGTAAATGTAACGGTTGGGGTAATTGCGATGCCCGTACGACATACCGATATCAGCACATCATGAGAATTGTAGAAAAATGATCAAAACAGACCCTGGGATGACGGTACGAAAACACAAGCTAGGCGCCAATCTTTGCAATTTTTCCAAAGTCACGCGCGCAGTGAGGTCGTGTTGAAAAGTACCAGCGGGTAATGTATCACTACACGCATACACACAAATCCCTGCAGAGTAGTGCCCCCTTATTCGTTTGGGACCCAAGAGTTATCCTTTTAGTTGCTCCTGGGTTTGACTATTTTTACAGCGGTAGGCGTGTTGTTTGGGAAATGATGAGCACTTCCCAGACGCTGTTAACCCTGCTAATGTATTATTTATAATTCTCGTAGGTGTCCAGACTATTAATTGATGCACTCGGGGTGCGTCTAAAAAATTAATTGCCGTGTCAAATTAAATTTCCCAGGGATATTTTTTTATTTTAACCCCCCAGGCCAGATAGGGTTAACAATGAAAAATATAGAATCGCTCTATATACATGTGTGTGGGGTTAATATTTTTATCATTGTTCAGTATGGCATCGCGGGGGAAAGAGCTGGCGTTCTTTCAAGTCACGTCTAAGGTCCTTTTTATTGTATATCAACATGAATTACACCTTATCGAAGAGCACCCGATCGAAGTCAAATTAATTTTAAGCCTGGACGGGTGGAGGCAATTGACACGTGTCTTACAATCCAAAGAACCCGAAGTCGATTTTATGCCTGTCGGTGTGAATGTGTATCTACGGCGGAGTAGAGAAGTTTCATTTTTCCCCCGATTAGAGGAGTGTGGCGGACACGGGATTGTGCTTTGGCCAGCATTATGGGCGGCGCTGAAAAGTGTCATTACAGACGTGGACGATATACTCTATCCGCACACCCAATCGATCATGACTCGTACCCTCACCTCGGAGTGTACCCTAATAATATATTCAGATCGCATCCATCTCATTGATGATGATTCCCGTTGCTGGGGCTCACCTGAGCCCGCCCGTGTGACATTATCTTCCGAAGGCTGGACGACCTTGAAACGCGTGTTATTCGGTGATTTAAATGGCGATGGCATTTACCTGGATCACGATGTATACATTTTTCGCGGCCCTTATTTCGCCCGATTGATCTCTCTCAAACGAGGCGGATTTACACTCGATCCCGAACTATGGACGGCTTTGCAACACAGTGTGCCTGTGGTGGATAAAATATTCTCTGCACACGACCCGCCTCTCGCAGAATAGTATAAATACCAGGGAAAGAGACAGAGTGTGTATCAGTTGGACATAGAGAGCAAGCAAGCATGTCGCTACCACTACGAGCCATTCTGCCTCTTACACCCAGTGTGCGCTTATATGTGTATGCGGATAAAATAAAACTGGCGCAAGACGCTCTATCTATTTATTGGACCCCCGCAGAAATGCTATGGAATCCCGTGACACTACAGCGTGATGGCTGGAATAAGTTTAAACGGGTAATCAGCGGGGAATTGAACGGAGAGATCGTTCACCTGGATAATGCCATGTACGTCTATTTCCTACGACCCCACTGTATACGGCTAGGTCGGTATAAAGATGAGCGGAGTATCAGCCTAACTCCCTCTCTGTGGGCAGCCTTCAAGACAATAATGCCTATTGTCGACCAGTTATTATCACCCGACGATCGATCCCCTGCGCAATTAGCGTGGGTTCGTGCGATAGAAGAGGCGTTCGCTGAACCGGGTGAAAGACTAGCAGAATTTTGTTTCTGTAAACCAGCTCCTCCTACAGCCGGAAAAAAAAGGCCTATATGTATAGAATGCAGAGCGGCTAGAGGGTCAGTATCACCCTGGGACGAGACGGACGGGGCGAACTCAGCATCACCCCGGGAAGAGATCGACGGACCTGGGACGAACGAAGTGCGTGATGGGGCGGCAGTCGGAGAACAAGGAAATTGACCAAGTATTAACTGATTTGTATTATAATCCAACGAGTGCAGCTGCCTATAGTGGTGTGGGGGCATTGACTCGAGCGGCCCCAGGGATCAGTCGAAGTAAAGTTCGAGACTGGTTAAAAACCCAAGATACGTACAGTCTACATCGAGCTGTCCGACGTCATTTTCGTCGTAACCGTGTCATTGTGGGAGGGATCGACGCGCAATGGCAGTCGGATTTAGTGTACATGAGTCGATTTGCACCTGACAATAATGGAAATCGATACATATTAACCTGTATCGATATTCTATCGAAATATGCCTGGGTCCTACCCGTGCGTACCAAAACAGGAGAGAATCTCATAGCCGCGTTTCAGCAGATTTTCAAGACGGGACGCAAACCTCTTTATTTACAAACAGATGAAGGCACAGAATTTCTCAACCGACCCTTTCAAGCCTTTCTTAAGAAAAAGAAGGTATTTTTTTTTCACACGTACAATGAGACGAAAGCATCGGTGGTGGAACGCTTTAATCGCACCTTCAAAGGACGCATGTACAAATATTTTACGGCTCAAAACACGCGACGCTACCTGGATGTACTCCCTCAACTGGTGCAAGGCTACAATCGGGCATATCATCGCAGTATCCAGCGAGCCCCCCGGACTGTGACGGAACGGAACGAACATCAAGTTCGTGCTACGCTGTACTCCTCCTCGAGTCCACCCTTGACGGCACCCCGTTACAAATGGGGAGATACGGTACGGATCAGTAAAGTGAAAGGACAATTTGAGAAAGGCTATTTACCCAACTGGAGTGATGAACATTTTGTCATCGTGCGCCATAAACCTCGACAACCCCACGTCTATCAACTGGAAGATCTACAAGGCGAGAGACTGCAAGGCACGTTTTACGAGTCAGAATTACAACCCATAGTGAAAACACCGAAAGACTACTACACGGTGGAGAAGATTTTGAAAACGGAACGTCGACGTGGCATTCCCTATCATTTCGTCAAATGGCAAGGTTGGCCTCGTTCCTTTAATTCCTGGGTGTCCGGTCGTGACATGAAACGTCTATAAATGCTAACGCCTATCACCCCCCGCCTTCAGTGTAGGACTGTACCATGGAGAGTACACGTCGTCTACCCGTACTGTTAAGAACTCGAAAAGCACAAATCGGTACTGTGGTGTGTCTAGTCGTGGTGCTGGGTACGTTATTTACCGGTGTGTTCTACGATTTATCCTACGTGATATCCTGTTTCAACACCCTGCGTTCTGCATCAGTGACCACCACGACCCTACGGCCTACCCAGACGTCAAGGGTACGGCACGTTTCAACGCAGACCCCTACGTCTACTCCAGCCTTCAAGTTACTCCCCTACATCCACCCCACCACGACCACCCGTACTACGACTACGACTACTCATCCTCCATCATCATCATCATCCCTGAAAAGCGAGCAAACGACGACCGACGTTGTACCCACCACCACTCCAGTTCACTCGTACGAAATTTACAAGAGCGGGTTACCACGACAACGGATAGACCTCAAACCATGGACCCTCGGTGGCAGCATCCCTTCACTTGCGTCATCGCAGGACCGACGGGCTCCGGCAAAACGCACTTCGTCAGGAAGCTCCTTCAACACGCTGACAGCATGATCACCCCACCCATTGCCCGAGTCGTGTGGTGTTACGGAGAATGGCAGGCAGCGTATGCAGCAATGCCCCACATCACGTTCGTGGAAGGCCTACCCAACCTGGCCGATTTGGAACCCGACACCTTGGTGGTTGTGGATGATCTCATGGCGGAGACGGATGCACGGGTCACCCAACTCTTTACCAAAGGCAGGCATCATCGACGGCTCAGCATCATCTACATTGTGCAGAATCTGTTCAGTAAAAACAAAGAACATCGGAATATCAGCTTAAATGCCCACTACCTGGTGGTCTTCAAAAACCCGAGAGATACCACTCAACTGCTGCACCTGGCGAGACAGATGTATCCCGGCCGCACACCGTTTGCGTTGGAAGCCTTCAAAGATGCCACAACCCTCAGCACGGGTATGCTCTTCGATCTCAGCGCTAGCTTTCACCCCCGACCACCTTCGTGACAGCGCTTAGGGACCGGCATCTCCTTCCGAGAGACCCACCAATGTACACATGCAAAAGATGGTAAACACACCCACAGTGCGCCCCCAGCTGGGGTCTGTGTTTGGATGGGGAATAACAAAAATAGCTCTACCACAAAGAGGCTGACTTTGTCTGTAGATGATAAAAAGGCAGAGCTGTGTCTCCAGCATGAAGTTGTACAGGATGTCTGCGCTGAGTACGGAAGCACGCCCGTCGCCTGTGTATTGGGAAAGATATCGCCCTGAATTCCTGGAGTTAGTCCGAACTGATTGTGACAAGGCGCAGACCTCATGGACCTGGCGCCATCGTGCGAGATCGGGTACAACCTGTTAAAAGGCAACGTACCACTGACTCTGGCTCAGAAGACCAAGTTGGCCAAGCATAAGACAGGTCTCCGAACCCTAGTCCAGAAGCGAGTCTCTCAAACACAAAAGAAAAAGGTGCTACAGAAAGGCGGCTTCTCAGCTATATCTTAGCAAATGCGCTTGGTCAGCTTCCTGCAGCGAATCCCAGTGATGATGATCTTTCGGCCGACAATGAACCACACGAAAAAATGGTCCTCGTCGAACCACGGTTCCTTCAAAACCTCCAATCGCCCTACCCTGTCCCACCATGCAGGTGACTGGTTAAACAGCCTCTGATAGAGAGATGCAACAGATCTCTTACAGAGTAATCTCCAAAGCCAGGTTATACAGTGAGAAAGTACAACGGTACAATGAGACGCTTCAACGGTACATGACGTTCATGGACCAATACAAAACCCTGTCTACCCCAGCAACAGCACCACCACCACCACCACCACCACCACCACCACGTGACAGACCGCTGACCCCAGCACCGCCCCAACAGCCGGGTGAGGTAGCCCCCACAGCCCCACAGTGGGTGGAAGACGAAGTGCTGAAGAGTGTACCTGCATCGTTCAAGAAACAAGCTGGCCTGGTATTACAACGGATGAAACAGAATCCTAACATGACTTGGAATGATAAAGGCGAACTACTGGTACAGAATCAGGTGGTCCCCCGCACCCACATGACGGATTTAGAGTAATGATCTGATTTAGTGTCAACGTAGAATGCACACCGATCCTCGAGGATGGAGGTGCTCGCCTGGCGCTGGAAAGACATGCATGTACTGTTGGTGAATGGTGTGGTGTCCCCACCGCGCCAGCCCTTTATGCAGCAAACCCAGTAGCAATCAATGAGTGGCTCTCTCCTACTCACCTTCTTGGGGCTGGGGAATGGGGAACCGGGAGCCGTCTCAAAACAACGCCCACAACGGGCACTTTCTTTTCGCAGCCTAGGTAAAACACCTTTGGTCAAGACACTCCTTATTGGTCTCTGAGAGCCGTGACACGTAGCAAGTCAAGGCGACATGAACATGACGTGGACACAACCGCTCGCGCTCAAAGACCTATTAAAACCGAAGAAAGGGCAGCATATAGCCTCAATGCTGTTTTACCCAGACCCCAAACATGCAGTAATAGAAGCTCTGCTGGATGTGTTTCCTGACAACACCGTGGCCAAGTACGTCACCCAGTTACCGCAACCGTTACATTTACCTGGCCGGTGGGAATGTGCCCTCGTGGATATCCAATACCCTTACTCGTGGTACAACGTGCGAGCCGATGAAGTGTGGTACGAGGTCACCTACGAAGGCAAAAACACCCGGCTCACCCTGCCCGAAGGCCAATACGATACCCCCAAAGAGTTCATGGGTGGGCTGTCAAGACTGATGCATGATAAGGCGCTACGGGGGGTGACGGATAGTGCAACACGCCTGATAGCCTTGCGCTTCAAGAGAAACATGTTCTTCGATGTCAACGTACACAACGACAAGGCACAGCTTACCGTCACCGATACCGTGAATGTGAAACTCAGTCCTACACTACAGCAAATGCTGGGTTTCGATCTACAGACGTTAGCTGGTCCCAACCAACACCATGGCGAGATGCCGATGGATATGAAGTCGGGTATGTACGGACTCTACGTCTACTCGGACGTGGTGGACAACCACATCGTGGGCGATATCAACACACCTCTGTTACGGGTGGTCCCCATTAAAAAGACGTATGGCGATCAAGTCACCCACAGTTTCAACCATATCATGTACCTGCCCGTACGACATACCGATATCAACTCGATCACGGTGGATATAAGAGATGACACGGGACGAGCGGTGGCATTCGAACGAGGAAAAGTGGTGCTGACACTTCATTTTCGACAAGCACGTGCTCCCCACTTTGCATAATGAAAGTACCTTACGAGTGCGATGCGCGCAGCTATGCCGACTATTATGCCCAACAGGCCGGGGGTGGCTTTCCGGTCTTTAGCGGTGCACGCATGCAACGAGGACATGGACTGGGGAACATACTCGGCAGCATTGTGAAAACGTTCCTGCCCTTGGTGACGCGGGGTGTGAAAGCAATCGGCAAACAAGCGGTACGCAGTGGACTGCAAGTGGCCGGTGATGTCTTGGGGGGTACGGCACCCCGACAAGCCTTGAAACGACGGGCCAAAGAAGCGGGAGGCGTCTTGGTGGCCAAAGCACAACGCACCGTAGGGAATAAAAGAGCTGCCCCACCGAGATCGCGCACCAGTCGACGACCGACCCAGCGACGACGCACATCCAAGAAGACCCGGGATATCTTTTCTTAAAACATGGCCTTAATCTACGCCGAGTCCTGCCCCTCCACCAACAGTGAATTTGATTTGTGGACCGTGCCGCCCACACAAACCAGTGTCGAACAAGGATTATGGGTGGAGCATCTCCCGCTCTCCAGCATCAACGAAACCGGACCCATCGAGTTCACCATCAGTAATGCGGATACGGCCTATGTGGATTTAGCCCATACCTACTTGTATGTGAAAGCCAAGGTGGTCAATGGAGCTGGCACCAGAATCGCTGACCAAGCAACGGTGGGCCCGACGAATCTCTGGCTGCACTCGATGTTTCAGCAGGTGGATATTTTTCTCAGCGACAAACTCATCAGTGACTCCACCAACACGTACCCCTATCGAGCCTACATCGAGACACTGTTGTCGTATGGCCGAGAGGCTAAAAATCTCAGCTGACAACCGCTTTATTCTACAAGGACACGGCCGAGCACATGGACACGGCGGACAATGGGGGATATAACAAACGGAAGGCTTTCACTGCGAACAGTGCCTCGGTGGATGTGATGGGTCGACTGCATGCAGACATGTTCATGCAAGACCGGTACCTCTTGAACAAGACCCCCATCAAAATCCGACTGATACGGGCGCCTCCCACCTTCGCCTTGATGGCCACTAACGTAGAGGGGCATGTAGCGGACTATAAGATTGTCATCCAAGACGCAGTCCTGTATGTCCGAAAAGTGAAACCGAATCCAGCCGTTCAATTGGGACACATGAAAGCCTTGGAAACAAAACCAGCCCAGTACCCTATCCGACGTGTGCAAACCAAAGTGTTCTCTGTGCCTGCTGGAAATATGGGCGCCAACAAAGAAAACCTGTTCCTGGGGGAACTACCCAAGCGATTGATCCTGGCCTGTGTGGAAAATACCAGTTTCAGCGGAGCCTACCCAGAGAATCCGTTTGACTTTAAACATTTCGGCATCAATTTTGTGGCCCTGCATGTGGATGGACAACAGGTGCCAGCCACGGCCTTAACCCCGAACTTTGGGCGGAGGAATTTCATTCGAGCCTATCAGAGCCTGTTTACAGCCACCGGTCAAATCAACCAGGACGAAGGGAATATGATCAGTCGGGAGGACTACGCGAACGGATACACGTTGTTCTGTTTCGATCTGACCCCCACCTTAGAGAACGACCATCAGCTGGCCCTGACCAAGCAAGGCAATTTACGGTTGGAAATCCACTTTGCACGAGCCCTGGCGACCACCGTCAATGTGATCTGCTACGCCGAGTTTGACAACATCATTCAAGTGGACAAGGCGCGCAACGTCCTGTGTGACTTCTCCACCTAACATGGATACAGACCAGATAACCGCCGTGCTGGAGAATGACCCAGAGACACGTAGGGTCTTTCAAGGGGTGTTCGCCCGAGATGTGTTTCCATTAGACCGTATGTATCCGGCTGCTTACGTTCTCAACACGGACCCGATGGATCGACCCGGTGAACACTGGGTGGCCGTGTATTTGACAGAAGAGCAGGGGGAATACTTTGACCCGTACGGTCTGCCACCCCTCCATCCCGATTTAACAGACTTCATGGATCAAGGCACAGAGACGTGGTGTTGGAACAGTCAAACGTTGCAAAGCCTGACCAGTGGCGTGTGCGGACAATATTGCTTGTTTTACCTGTACCATCGATGCCGGGGAAGACCCTTATCTACTATCGTACAGATGTTTGACGAGTACTCCCAGGCCGAGGACCGCGATGTACTCGTCTATGACTGGGCCGCCCATCATTTCAATGTACAAGCCCCGTTCTGGGCTTGAATTATTTCAATGTACATACAGTTAATGACAAGCCCCTTGTTCTGGGCTTCAGTTAATGACAAGCCCCTTGTTCTGGGCTTCAGTTAATGACAAGCCCCTTGTTCTGGGCTTGAGTTTTCACGTGGTTGTTCTCACGTTGTTGTTGTTCACTGAATAAAAAAAAAATGAGATCTCACCAAAAAACCCTGTCTTGTGTGTTTTATTCCTAATGCATCAATGCCCAATGTGGAGATTCAGTGAAACTGAAATCAGTGGTGTAGGATGGGGTCAAAATGTAACCCATCAAGTTTAGAAGGCAAGAGCACTATAGTAAAAAATAGAGAGCCAATGAAATCAGCCTACAGACCAAGTACGTGTCTTTGGTCTAGGTTTGGAGCAGGCATTTCATTGAGGTACGTGTATACGGTGAGTGAAGAGACTCGTCCAACACGTATAGATTATGACTATAAGTTCTATGAGCATAATGCATGAAAGTGGCTTTGAACACCGTATTAGTCAATCAGTGGCCTAGAATGGAGCCAAAGGTAACCCATCCATGTCCAGAAAAACATTACCCAGGTGTACAAGAACCCAGATGTAGGCGCGGACGTCAGCGAAAGCACACCGTGAATACCCCAATTCCATTGGCTGATTGTTCGATCGCTGATTGGTTCTTTTTCTCGACCGCTGATTGGCTCTTTTTCTCGACCGCTGATTGGTCCAAATGGAACTGCCCATCTTTCCCAGGTTCATCTAGAATCCCCCTAGAATCTAGAATTTTTATTGTGCTCAAGCTCTGACTATAGCGATGCCGCAACATTGTCTCATTGGACATTGGACCGTCTGACCTGGAGGTGACCCTTTGACCTTTTGACCCGCGTCCGCGCGCGCACTGCCGGGGATGACGCGCACTTCCGGAGAACTCGCGCGCGCTCGCGCTGCGGGGCGCTGGGGCGGGGC
Source organism: Hanleya hanleyi (assembly GCA_036873755.1). Taxonomy (NCBI): domain Eukaryota; kingdom Metazoa; phylum Mollusca; class Polyplacophora; order Lepidopleurida; family Hanleyidae; genus Hanleya; species Hanleya hanleyi. The sequence goes on from JAVTVY010014395.1 coordinate 37,418, forward strand.
GGGAAAACCCACCGGCGATTGAACATACGGACGTCTAAGAGGAAACATTAGGAACTCTTCTATGTTTGGATGTAGTTTTTAGTGAAAAACCCGGAAGTGACGTCATACAGGGTCCAGTTTTCGACACTAAGTGACCACATCCGACAAAATGGCCAGTTTCTCATTTGCATATTTTCAGCGGACAACAGGCCGCCATCTTGAAACCGACCACCCCTAACCTACAAAAAACAGGCCGCCATCTTGAAAACAGTGGGGAAAAACCCAGAGACCTCATTTGCATATTTTCAGGGGGGACAACAGGCCGCCATCTTGAAACCGACCACCCCTAACCTACAAAAAAAAGGCCGCCATCTTGAAAATATGCAAATGAGGACCGAAACAAGTGCAATTGACCTTGACCTACAAAAAAACAGGCCGCCATCTTGAATCCGACCACCCCTAACCTAGAAAAAACAGGCCGCCATCTTGAAAATATGCAAAAAAAAATACAACAGGCCGCCATCTTGAAACCGACCACCCCTAACCTAGAAAAAAAACAAGGCCGCCATCTTGAAAATATGCAAATGAGGACGAGCGAAACAAGTGCAATTGACCTTGACCTACAAAAAAACAGGCCGCCATCTTGTATCCGACCACCCCTAACCTAGAAAAAACAGGCCGCCATCTTGAAAATATGCAAATGAGGCGCGAAACAAGTGCAAGTGTCCGCACCTACAAAAACAGGCCGCCATCTTGAAACCGACCACCCCTAACCTAGAAAAAACAGGCCGCCATCTTGAAAATATGCAAATGAAGGGTCAAACAAGTGCAATTGGCCGCCATCTTGAATCCGACCACCCCTAACCTAGAAAAAACAGGCCGCCATCATGAAAATAGGCAAATGAGGCGCGAAACAAGTGCAATTGGACGCACCTACAAAAACAAGCCGCCATCTTGAAGCCGACCACCCCTAACCTAGAAAAAACAAGCCGCCATCTTGAAAATATGCAAATGAGGACCGAAACAAGTGCAATGGGCCGCCATCTTGAAACCGACCACCCCTAACCTAGAAAAAACAAGCCGCCATCTTGAATAGTACCAATGCACCCAATGACCTCATTTGCATAAAACTCATTAACATAAACTCACGCATGCGCACACACATAGCCACGCCCACAAAATTATTTCTGCGCATGCGCACTGAACCCAATTGGCCCTTCAATGCGTGCTACCTACTACTCTCGGCATTTCCTACGAATATTTAACTTTTGTCAGTATGTCTTGGCAGTTATACTGGAACTAATATGCCGATTCCGATTCTCGCGAGAGATCCCTCAAAGACCGGAAAGATACTTTATGCCGTGGACAATTAGGCATGTCTGGGAGTCAAACCATAGTGCACTTACTGTACACACTGGGTGAGATTTTCCAGATGTAGCCGACCTGATTTACAGAGGAGAACAAACGAGCCAAATAATGTGGATTCCAAGTGTGTCCCGGAATGGAATACTCGATTCTGGATGCTCCTTCATTATGACGTCAAGCAGTATGTCGTCATCTGGCTCAATAATAGGCAGGCGGATAAAATTAGGTTGATATTAAAACACGACATACCGGTACAATACATGCTATACTTTGTGGACAAGGGCCGAAATTGCTTCATCACACAAAGAAATCTATCGAATACTGCTGTCTTTACTTGAAATGTCTAGCCAGATCGCTATTACTTCTAATAAATTGTATTCAGCTGTCTACTGAAGCGACACAGGCTTGAACCCTACCTGACCTGGATGGCAATTTCCGCCCCTGTTGATTTTTTCCTCCTGTCTCCAAAAAACAAAAACCTGAGAGCTTACACTCCGTGACTTTGTAGTTTGTCTATGTTGTGGTCATGTTTGAACCTCTTTGCATACCCCCAAGCAGAGGATCAGAGGTAAATTCAAATGGCAATCATGTGGGTATCAGGAAAATGATGTTTCCGTCATTTCCCTCAAAATTCCTGTTTTTTCTGCGAAGAAATGTGGGAAAAGCTATTGTATTTCACATCAGAATATTATTTACTAATTCATCATGCATTTTTTGCGAGGATACAACATAAATAAAAAAAATCATCAAAAAATGGATTTTGTTTTAAATGACATCACTCTGACGTCATCATGGTGTTCAACTTCAATTTTCTTTTTTATTACACTATTTAGTAGAGCTTGACTCAACGATGTAGTGTGGCAAGTTTCAGCACTATCTCCTCCCCAGGGTGCGGTACACCCCGAATCGCTCAGGTCACATAGTGATAAGGAAGCGTGAGCCCAATATCCGAACATGTGTTTGATCCGGATTCGTTTCGAGTCAAATAGAAGGCCTAACCTATTTAGCCCTGCAGCTGTAGAACGCAGTGAACGATATTATCTACGTTGTACTGATCGCATGACACAATTTTTTTTGTGAAGCAGATTTGCAGACCGATAACTGAATTAGTCACTGGAGAGCCTTGCTTGTAATTTAATTATTTCACGAGACGGGACATTGTTCACAGCGAGTTTCCCGATCTGAAAGTAAAATCAAAGCATTTATTCCGACATGAATCAGCCACCGGCCATCTCTATAGCTCTTTCCGGAAAGTGTCTGATCTCTCCCTGATTAACTGCGCTCTTTGAGGTTAAAGGTACGTAAAGCTGCTTCCGGGAAGTAGCCGCCCCGGTTTCACATTTACCGAAGGCACCTGCAATTATTTTGAAAAATATATTGATGAACTATCTCGGAATATTTTTTTTTGAAAAACTATTCTGTTAATATTTTCTACATGAACCGATCCATCCTGTATTCGTGTACACTAGGAAGGTAATTTTCTAGAAAAATATAATATTCTATTACTAAAACTAATTGTGAATACTTCTAGTATCTACCGGAAGCTCTCTGCACCAAAACGCCCCTAGTGGAACAAGGGAGATAAAACCCTTTCCGAATTGGCCTATACGCACCCTCTCAAAACTGCCTGCTGTCCACACGTATTTGGCTATATCACGAGAGCCTGTTGTGTTTGTGTTCGGCGGACAATAGAGGCGAGTATGTTCGATGGCTAGTAGACTGTTCAAAGATCAATAATCACATTGCCTTTTTCTGATGGCACCATACTACATGCATATAAGGAAAATTATTAAGCATCAATTCAGAACAGCGTGCAGTGCAGTTGAAAATGCATTAAGAACAAAAAGCATACATGTATGTATAATTATTTTATGATAGATTGGAGTTTGGAGATAATATTTTATTAGAATTTATATCTTCCAAGAATAGAGAACATTCTTCACGGACGATAACTAGTTATCGAACGTCAGATCTGACGTTAGTATAACTTCCGCTTTTTTTTTTGTTAAATAAGATATTCCGATTGTATATTCTGGAAGTGATGTGGTCGATTAAAGGCATGCGCGAGAGGGTGGAGGCAGAAATTGGCTTATAAAGCATATTGAATTTTTATCAAATGCTGCCGCCATAACAAGGAGTCGTCTACAGCTGTTCTGTCCCAACAACCACCTGCGATATCTGTATAATTAGCCCACCAGTGTAGACTAAACTATAGTGATTATCGGTGAGTATTTAGATATTTGTCTACACGATTGATATGGACGTTTCGAGAATTATTGGATATTGGGTGATATTTTCAGGATGTCAACAACAGATTTACAGAGATGAGTGAAGCCAAAAATGTCGACCCCAGCTGTGTCAAGGAACGATTTTTTTTTGTAATATAGATATATATAATATGGACAACATTAAAAGGATATTGAACACGACAAACACGTTAACGGATACTTAGTGGACAAAGATCAAGACTGCTTCCTCAAACACATGAAGTTGTGCTTACGCGAAGGGTATAGTCCGAATGCTCTTACTTCTAACAGATATTATTCCACTGTGCGCTGAAGTGATACAAGCTTTAACTCTTTCTGGCCTGGGCTTTTTGGGATCTGTCGTGGCCTGGGAGGGGGCCGAAATGGCCACCCCCACCCCCCCATAATTATTTTTCTTACCCCTTGAGCTAGGGGGCGGAAACTTAACACACTATACCCCTGGGTCAAGCTCTACCAGAAAATGTAAAAAAAATCCAGGATGGCCGGCATGATGACGTCACAGTGACGTCATTTTCAAAACCGGCATTTTTTAGTCGATTTTTCGGTCAGATTTTCCGAATCTTTTATTTATCCAATTTCTCCGCAAAAACAGCATGATAAATTGGTAAATATTAATGTGATTTGAAATAAAATAGTTTTTGCACACTTTCCATCGCAGAAAAGCCGAAATTTTGAAGAAATATGACAAAAACATCACTTTTCTGGGACCCCATATGGCCGCCATCTTGAATTTACCCATGATCCTCTCGTCGGGGGGTCATGCAAATAGGCTCAAGATGACCCCAATATGATAAGCTATAAAGTCACGCAGTTTCATCTCTCTATTTTTGTCGTTCCGGAGATAAAGCAGAAAGTTTGGTAGGGGGGGCATTTTGCCCCCCCAAGGCCAGGTAGGGTTAGCGAAGCATCAGTCCAATACCCGACAACAAGTGTTTGATCTGGATTCGCTTTGAGCCAAATGGAAGGCCTAACCTAGTTAGCTCTGCAGCTGTAGAACGCAGTGAACATTATCATTCAAATTACACTAATAACAAATTAAATGTTTTTGTCGAGCAGATTTGCTGAATGATCACCATCTTATCTTGCTAAGGGCATTACCCTTAGCTCAATGACTTCATTCTCCGTGTATTTCGCCCGATGTCAGCTTCCCCAAGCATCATGTCACATGCCCGCTCTATTTAAACGAGCCAATGAAATTATCCGGATTCAAATATTTTGACCTGGAAATCTCATGTCGATTTCACTTAAGAGCTCGAGGCGCAAGATTGTGGGAGACCAAACCGAAGTTGTGCGAATTAGCTATTTTATTTCTCAGTCTAATGGAGCATGCTTATTTGTTTTTCTTGAGAAAAATCATATTACAAACGGCCTAACATATTTGAAAAAAATAAAATCCGCGGCAGTTCACAGGAAAATGATATTATTTTTATCTTGTGATGGGGGCACTTCGAGGCCCACCAAGGGATCTTTTCAATCGATCGCTTTCTGGAGGTGTGTCTTCGTTTTATGAATGTGATTGCGCCGATGTCGGGTCTCACGGGACCAATCGGATGTGACCATTTGGGAAACGTCCAATACACTCATATATCACCCGTTACCGCATGGCTATGAGCAGAAGTTTCTACGTATGATCGTGCCATGCGTTCGGATGATGAATGATCACTGGATTTGGCACTGAACAGCTTTCTTTGTAATCTACTTAGTACACTGGATGGGACAATGGTTAGCAACCTTAGAGTTTCTTGATGGAAATTTGGGATGCAAGCTTTTTTGTCACAATACTCAGCCACGGGCCATATCTATGCACTATCTAAAAGCAACCTCCTGGTCACACGGATTTCGCTATATGACGAGGGTCTGCTGTGATTGTATCCGGTAGTTGATAGAGGGGGTAGTTTCTATATTCAGTGGAATTAACATTAATAATCGCAATGATATTTTCTGATGACACGAATGGCACCATAGTACATGTATATGCGGATAGGGAAGACTTTTAAACATATTATCAGAATTGCGTTCATAGCAATTTGGAAATTCACAAGAATTTGTTTTTTTATATATAAATACCTATAATGTATACCAGTTTGGAGTTAATCTTGCTAAATTTGTCTTACTAATTAGACCTTTAAATAAAGGGTTAGAAGATTCTTCATACACGAAGACTAGTTATCGAATGTCGGATCTGACGAAAGTATATCTTCCGTCGAGAACATTTTTTTTGTTTATTCGATAGTATATTCTGGCAGTGATGTGCTCGATTGAGGGAATGGGCGAGAGGACGAACAGCAACATTTCACTTATACCTTGCACTGAACATTTACCAAATTCTGCCAGTCAGAACCAGGTGTTGTCTACAAATATTTCATCTCATCACCCGATATTCGTATAATTAACCCAGCAATGTATGCTACTCTATAGCGATCATCCTTGAGTATTTACATGTATATATACATATATGTCCACATGATTGATGGACGTTTAGGGAAACACGCCATTCAGTATACACCGGGTGATATTTTCCGAATGTCAATGTTTACAGAGGGCACCAACAGAGACAATTTTGTCACGGAATGGTATCGTGTTTTTTTTTGTCATTTTAGATGCTCTCTCTTAACCCTATGGCCTGGGGGGGGGGGGGCGAAATGCCCCACCCCCTAATTATTTGTCTTACCCCTTGAGCTAGGGAGCTGAAACTTAGAACACTATACCTTTGGGTCAAGCTCTACCAGAAATGTAAAAAAACCAAGATGGTCGCTTTGATTACGTCACAGTGACGTCACTTTCAAAAGGCATTTTGGTCAATTTTTCCATCAGATTTTCCTAATTTTTTATTTATGCAATTTCTCCGCAAAAAACACCTGATAAATTAGTAAATATTAATGTGATGCGAAATAATACAGTTTTTGCTCGCTTTTCATCGCGGAAAAGCAGAAATTTTGAAGAAATACGACAAAAACATAACTTTTGTGGGATCCCACGTGGCCGCCATCTTGAATTTTCCCATGATCCTCTGCCCGAGAGATTATGCAAATACGCTCAAAATGACTCCAATATGATAAACTATAAAGTCACGGAGTTTCAGCTCTCCATTTTTTGTCGTTCCGGAGACTGCGCAGAAAGTTTGATAGGGGAGCCATTTCGCCCCCTCCCCCTTTCCCCAGACCAGGTAGGGTTAAAACCACGCGCTGCAAACTGCCATCTAGATGAATAATAGACAGATCTAGACGGATACAATTAAGGTGAATATAGAACACGGCAAACAAGTAAAGCCATAGCTGTTCTTACATGGAATATATAATCTTCCACTGCTTTACACCTAAGAGTTTCCTGATGGGAAAGTGGGATAAAGGCGTTTGCTCCCATATTACTCAGACACCGACTACTGACCACATGGATTTGGCTATTTCTCGAAAGTCTGTTGTGATTCTATTTGCTTGTTCCGATATTTCTTGGACTTGACATCAATAATCACACTGATATTTTTTGATGACACGACCGGCACCATAGTATATGCAAAAAGCGAAGAATATTAAAAACGATAACCGAATTATGTTCAGTGCAATCGGCAATTCATTAGGATTCAAGTAAATACATATAATGTATGCCAGCCTTGAGTTATGTTTCCTAATTTTGTCTTTCAAATGAGATCTTCCGATAATGGGTCAGAATATTCTTCGTGGGCGATGACTAGTTATCTGATGTCGGATTTGACGATAGAGAATATTTGTTTGTTTATTCGAGAGATTCTGCATGGTAGTATATTGTGGTATAGTTATGTGCTCCATTGAGGGCATGGGCACGAGGACGCACTGCGAAGTCTTACTTGTAACATTTACCACATGCAGCCGCCAGAACCAGGTGTTGTCTGCTATTTTGTCCCATCACCTACCTGTGATATCCGTATAGTTTACCCAGCAATGCAGGATACACTATTTGATCAGCGTGACAAATTGAAACGCCTGTCTACATGACTGAGATGAACCCTTGGAGAAGCACGCCGTTTCCAAACATATGGATATATTACTGCTACAAGGGGGGAGTAGGCGGAGGGGGCTCCAAGTTACTGGTCGTTATATAACTGAAATATTGCTGAACGCGACGCTCAACCTTAATTCTCTTTCTCTCTCTCTATCTCTCTCTCTCTCTCTCTCTCTCTCTCCAAGTTACTGTCAACCGCATCACCCATTTGCTGAACTAGAAGGCGGATGTGTGGTCCAAGAAAGTATACCCGACCCCCGTGTACATTATATTTCTATTTTATGGATTATATAGATATACTTATTAGAAACGTTCTCCAGTGCATTGTCAGATTGTACGGTTATATGGCTTCTTGTGAGATTGTCAAGAGCCGTTGTTCGTTCAATATATGCACGCACGTAGCGCAATAGCCTTTTCCTGGTGACGCCACATCACTAAACACGAGAGCAAGTCCAGATGACAAGTTTATTGAATTTGGAAGAAAGGAGCTAACACAATCGTCTGTGCACATGGTATTCTTAGCACCAGACTGTGGCGTATACCCCGGTTCAGTGGCGCCGGGGATATCCTAAACTAAGATTTCAGCAACTCCAGATGGCATATTATGAGATCTTGAGATAAATCAAACTCCGGGCTTCAACAATCGCTGCCCAAGCACGAAATCATGTCTGATTAATTCCATGTAAACGATGAACGCTGACCTGTATTGGGTACGATATCGGTTAGACACCTGTCTACCTTGGGTAACATAAACAAGTGCACCGAATATTAAATCCTGAGACGGACAATCTGGAAGATACCGTCTTCAGGCTATGCAACTGAATTAATTGGTGTTTGCTGTCTAGACAGTGGGACACGTGCCCCTTCACACAAAAGCTGAACATCCCACCTCTGAGTCGGATTAAATATAAGGAACGTACACTAGATACATGTTATCGTCTCTGAGTGTCTGGTTTTATTCAAATCGAAGTGTCAGACCATGATACATAATCTCTAACGGCTTTGCTGTTCAGGATACACAATCACGAGAGCGCATTGTTTTCATCTATTGTCTTTCACTGACAATGTGCAGTCAGCTCTCGTGTTAATTTCTTGCATTCTATCTCGTTTGCGGCATTTACATACAGGGCAGTTAGATGGCTTAATTGAAGAATAGATGAAGATGGGGGGTGTACGATTTTACTAAATGTCCAATGGTTGAGGTGCATTATACTGTATAGAATTACTCGGAAATTAATTAGGATGACATATTGGTCAGTGATGCGAACTGAAGCTGCTTGATTTTGTTTCCCATGTGATAGGAATGTCAGTCCAAGGAAATTTAGACGGACTCCCCGTATCTTTCCATAAGGAAGACTACTGTTCCCAATTTCCGTGTCTTAGGAAAGCGAGTCTAAGCTGAGCTAAACAATTGGCAATCGAATTCCTAACGGGCAAGATTTCTCTTTGCAAAACATCAGTGAAAATTGTGATCCGCTTCTCTCTTGCAAGTTATATGTTGATCACATTCATGCTTGTGATTTGATGCGAAAGTTAGACTGTCACATTCAAGAGTTCTGAAGCTGCATCATAAGAGTCGGAAACTCTAAAATATTATTTCACTCACATCTGTGCTTGCTCATAACAATAAAATACTATAACAGTTCTCAGTGTTATTAATATGGAAACATCTTTGTCTTCAATTGGCGCTGAACTGGGTGTGCATTATGGTGAATAGTGTGAGAGATATCTGATAGGGTATGCGGTAATTAAGGACATCCTTGTCGCTGAATTATGCCGACAGCAACCTCGTCGGCAGTCATCTTTCCGATACGCCTTTCGTAATTCATTGAAGATAGGAAATATAAAACCGGAGAAAGCAGATAATCATCCCTGCTAAGACAACCTATCACTGGGTACTTAACCCTATCTGGCCTGGGTTTTTTTGGACGTATCCTGGCCCGGGGAGGGGGGGGGGCGGCGAATTGCCCCCCCCCCCTACTTATTTTGCTTACCCCTTGAGCTAGGGGGATGAAATTTACCACACTATACCTGTGGGTCAAGCTCTAACAAAAAATGTAAAAGAAAATCCGAGCTGGCCGCTTTGATGACGTCACAGTGACGACATTTCAAAAACGGCATTTTTTGTCGATTTTTTTCAGTCGGATTTTCCAAGTTTTTTATTTATGAAATTTCTTCGCAAAAACTGCATGATAAATTAGTAAATATTAGTGTGATGTAAAATAAAATAGTTTTTTCCTACTTTTCATCTCGAAGAAGCATAAAATTTGAAGAAATATGACAAAAACATCATTTTTCTTGTACCCCACATGGCCGCCATTTTGAATTTACCCATGATCCTATGTTCGGGGGGTTATGTAAATAGGCTCAAAATGACACCAATATGATAAACTATAAAGTCAAGGAGTTTCAGCTCTCCATTTGTTGTCGTTCCGGAGATAGCGCAGAAAGTTTTATAGGGGGGGCCATCCCCCCCCCCCCAGGCCAGGTAAGGTTAATATAGTATGCAGTTAGACACTTTCCGCTGCAACAGATCAACAGCGATAGTTTTGTCTGAAATTGCTTTGCTTTAGATCTGCAGCAGCCAGGCCATTTTTTTGTCAGTCCCTGAATTATAATTGTAACAATTCATTTATTCGGGGAAATTACTGATTAATTATCTGCATTTGCTGGCGATCTTCGATACAAAATGCTGCTACGCTGTAGCTATAATCACAGTAACCACAGTCACATAGTCGCAAAATTATGAACAAGGTCAACACTTTTGTTAAATCTTGTTTCTTATCCGCTCGCTAAGCTCTTGCTGGGAGGTAGACAAGATAGACTCACTTCTTCACCTTAGACACGAACTTGTCCAGAATACAAATCAAAGTTTCTTGGAAGAAACAACCCACCCTATGCAGCGATCGTTGTCATGTTGTGTTGGGCGGCCTTGCATTCTTAGAATGTCACGTCGAAGTATGCCTCCCGTAACTCTTGCTCACCCAAGACACGAACATCTCTAAATGGTGATTACATCTTATCTGTGGGAAGCCTATGGTCTTCAGAGGTCACTGTCGGTGTATACGATCATGCCTTATCGATTACACTTGAACGGCGTGCTGGTTGAGTCGATTTATTAGGTGTATATTAACTGTCTGACCACAGAAAGAATTTGTTTACATAAACCTGGAAACGTAGAAATGAGAACGTATTACTTTGTGATTTGGCTAATTTTATCCACATTTATGCACAAAAATATTCAGATTAGAAACCATTAATGCCAGTTCCATGTCAATCGTTCGTCCAATTCACTTCTTATTTCAGAACATGCATAATCTATCATCTGCCCCGTGTGCTATTGTGGGACAAGTTCATGAAACATTGCGAGAATGTGGGCTGAACGTGGCCACACAGTCCATGATCGATAATGGTCCCTGACATTCTCTTAGGAGGACGAGTAAGACTGGACGACTGCCCTGCTGTCTATACTGGCGACTGTACTCGTGGTTGTGATTTAAACGCAACTCTTGTGTACAAATATGTTTTGTTTTCTTATGGGATCGGCATTCTAACGACGTTGTGAAGGTAAATATGTTAGAAGCTGTGGGGTTAACTACTGCCAAACGCGAAGATTTGTTCAGTCTGAGAACGTCTTCAAACTTCCGCCTCGATGTTCAGTTTCTAGAAAACTCCCTTAGCAGATGATGTAAATCAAATATGTTTCATTCAATGTCATGTAATTACTTCCGACTTATGCACAATAACCTAATACATATCAAGTATCAGATTGTGTATGCCCTAGATAATGAGGTTGATCCTGTTGGAATCCCATACAGTGATTTCAGACCATCTATCTGTGCTTCTATGAGAAAGTTGTTTCAATCTTTGTGGGCTGTTATGGATAATAACAAACTTCACGAGTTCAAAAAAAAACGTAGGCTTTACTCATCTGAACAGCCAGAAACGTTTCGATCGAGCAATGATTAGACGATGTAGAATCGGCCATACACGATTAGCTCATGCGCATTTGCTGAAATAAGAAAAAAACCCACGGTGTATTTCATGCCACGAAGATCTCACGGTGAAACATATTCTTATCCACTGTATAGATTTTAAGATTGTAAGAGACAACTTTTATCGAGCAGCTAATCTGGAAGGTCGTTTTAGTCGAGTGAAAGAAGATTGTGTTTTGGATTATTTGTATAAATTTTAATGTATTGACATGTGTTAATGCATTAGTTTACTGAGTTATTAACTTGAATACTTAGAATTTTGTTTGATCATCGTCATATAGCTGAAATATTGCCTTAATTCTTTCTCTCCCTTGGCCAATTATTGTAAATTGAGCCAATGTCGTCCCACTAATCTATGCGTCCACTTATATTTGCAAACAAACATACGTTTGACCGTTTCTGGTCTGGGCTTTTTGAGACCTGCCCAGGCCTAGTGGAGACATTTTTTCTTACCCCTTGAGTGAGGGAGCTGAATTTATACCCTTGGGTCAAGCTCTGTTTGATACTGTACGAAAATCCAAGATGTTACTTTTCGATTTTTTTTTTCATTTATGTAATTTATTTAATTGTGTGAAATAAAATACTTTTTTGCCATTTTTTTTCTCGTGGAAAAGCAGGAATTTTGAAGAAAACTAACGAAAACGTAACTTTTCTGGAACCCGACAGGGGCCCCATTTGGAATTTAATAATGATAAGATTTAATAATAGGCAATAAGCCTAAGTTAACCCCACTATGATAAGACTACAAAACCACTGAGTAATGTTTTGGAGATATGGTTCACAGTTTGGTAGGGCGGTGTAAGAATTGCATTCCCGTGGTCAATAAATGTTTGCTTCTTCATGTCGAGTAATGATAAAAATGCTGTGCTAAAGAGTCATGAAACATTCCGTCAAGTGCAATTTCTTGTGAGCCAGTTTTGCTTATTCCATAGTCTATCGCTTGAATATCTACGCTCGACCGGATAGTTCGCTAGCATCGTTTTACATTCTCGCCAGCGCTTAGTATCATGCTGGTAAATTAAAGAACCATAATACCTCGTCTCCCTCAACGTAATGTTTTAAATTTTAAGGCAACCCCTATAAAAGGATACAATGATGTACCATGGATTCTGTCCCAAATTATCATGGTACACCATGATCACTACTAGAGTTGCTTACGGTGTTGCGGCAAGCTTGATATCGCATCCTACTGAACATGTATTGTTCTTGCAAAATAAATGTGAAATTATTTAACCCTATCTGGCCTGGGCGATTTGGGATGTACCTCAGCCTGTGGTGGGATGGGTGTTGGTGGGGTTAGGATGCCCCATATATGTTTTCGCTATCCCTAAGGCTAGCTTGCTGAAACTTACCACACTATATCTTTGGGTCAAGCTGTGCTAGATCATCTTAAAGAAAACGTTTTTCGTTCAGATTTTTTCGATTCTTTTATTTATGCTTTTTCTTCGTAAATATAAATCTCATATGAAATGAGATAGATTTTACTTACTTTCCCAGGCAGAAAACAAATCAGAATTTTAAAGAACTACGATAAAAATGTTAGTATTATGGTGCTCCACATTGCCGCCAGTTTGAATTTACCCATGACATGCCCAAGTCATGCAAATAGGTACAAACTGACACCAATATAGTAAAAATTTTTAGCTCTCAAACCTTTGTCGTTCCGAGATGGGAGCAACAACAAGAGTAGGTATCTGATCGTCTTGAAACGAAATCAGAATGAGACAACCTCTGTTATACAATACGACCAGGGGGACGCCTAAACCTAAAAAAACAATTTGGATTTTTCCAAGATAATCACAGACAAACCGTTCGGAATTTGTTTCGCGACCCTTTCGCAATGCGACTGAACACGAGCGGCTCCAAATGCGTCTCGGAAGGTCTACGAGGGCTCGTATGAATGTTTTATGCGCTCTCAAACAATTGACCTGTTCGCAGTCAAATTTGCGAACGTTCACATATTATATATGTCGCACACAATAACTATTTAGTCCCAATTTGGGGCACTATTTTAACATGTTAGTATATGCAAGGAGCATTATAAAGGTGAATTTATAATTAATAATCGGAGATAAAATAATCGGTTGCCCCTCAGTGGCAACTTTGATTTAATTCAGGTATTTGCTGTTCACGAACAACCTGGAAGAGCGTAAATATAACATTTACACAAAGTTTGCGAGAGCGTATATCCTATTAAGAAGAATCGCATGCGGATGTTTCTATAGAGGGTTTGTGACCGACTTCCCAAAATCATTCATATGAGCTGGCCATGAGAGCATCCTATCACCACACAAAACAAACTCCACCGATCATGGGATATGATCATATACTGGCACGCTAATCGGTAATAATCTACGCTTTCAGTCTCAGACTAAATGACAGGATCTTTGAAGGTGGAGGGGGAACCATCTGTTTAATAAGCAAGTATAGGTCAGTTTGCATGAGTTATCTGATCGATCATGTAACATATCATACATAAGCATAATATATGTATGCATCGTCGCTAAACCAGTAAAAATATCACTTCTTTACCAGCTGCCTCAATCCCACCATCTGGAACATTCTACAATTATATGACCGTATATCTCGTCACCAGATTGATGTTATGTTTTGTTGGTTGAATGCTAAGGAAATACTTCATCTGATGAAATGACTAAGGCAGCCGTAGATAATGCGGTTGATCCTATTGGAATACCATACAGCGATTTCCGACTCTTCATCTGTGCTTATGCTGTTTCAATCTTAATGGGGTGCTTTGGATAATAACAAACTCCACGAGTTTCAGAAAACGGTAGGATATTCTCATCCGAGCAGCCAGAAGCGTTTCGATCAAGCCACGATCAGGAGATGTAGAATCGATCATACATGATTAACTCACGAACATTCACTTACATTGTACCCCTTGACCTAGGGGGCTGAAACTTACCACACTATACCCTCGGGTCATGCTCTACCAGAAAATGTAAAAGAATCCAAGATGACCGCTTTGATTACGTCACAGTGACGTCATTTTCCAAAACGGTATTTTTTGGTTGATTTTTAGGTCGGATTTTTCGAATTTTGTATTTATGCAATTTTTCCGCATAAAATACATGATAAATTAGTAAAAATTAATGTGATGTGAAATAAAATAGTTTTGTTCACTTTTCATTGCGGAAAAGCAGAAGTTTTGAAGAAATGTGACAAAACCTTCATTTTTCTGGTACCCCACGTTGCCGCCATTTTGAATTTACTCATGATACTCTGTTCGCGGAGTTATGCAAATAGGCTCAAAATGACCCCAATATGATAAACTATGAAGCCACGGAGTTTCAACTCTCCATTTTTTGTCGTTCCGGAGATTGCGCAGAAAGTTTGATGGAGGGGGCATTTCGCCCCCCTCCTCTCAGGCCAGGTAGGGTTAATGTATGTACCTGGTTTTGGTGTGTCGTGTTGATCACTTCTGGATTGCTAGGCTATTAACTGGAATACTTAGAATGTTGTTTGACCGTGGCTATATAGCTCAAATATTGCTGATTGCGACATTAAACCTCAATTACCCCCACCCCTCTCTCTCACTCAATACCACGATGTCCTCTACTCTCGATATAAGTACAGAGATATTCCTTCCGGGTGTGTTGGCTATATCTTTTGATTTCACAAGACTATTATGGGGGTTGCATTATACTGATTATACTGGTTTGTACCGAAGGCGGGCCATTGTCCTAATTGCTTAGTGTAATCCCGTAAAGACCGGAAACCGGGCCGGCCAGACTATAGATCATCAGTTGTGTCAGGGAAATCAACCGGTCCAGTACTGCCAAGAGATGAATACTAATTTCCATTCCACCGACGGCCTCGTACCCTCCGCGATTACTTTCCCAGAATCGCCAATAGGTGAAATGTAAATAATATTTCCGACCGTTTTTGTCAAAAAGGTGCAATGCTGTGATCTCCCGGGCGAGTTAATCTCGTATTCATTGGAACTGACAGCCATCGAGGACAAATACTGATACTCTATTCTGTTCCAGTTACGCCACCCTTGAGAGATGTCATTGCGTTCGTATCATACAGCGCTACAACGAGAAACATCGATATATGCGATACGGTTGTGCTCATTAGGTTCCCTGTCAGACCATCTTATGAAGACTCTTACTGGCGAACCAAACCATTATTATTGACTGCTTCACCAACGTCTCAGTGAGCCCTGTTCGTTGTTCAAACTAAGTGAGCCCTGTTCGTTGTTCAGTTAGTTTGTAGCATTTTGCATTTGTAGTTGTTTTCGGACTTGTAGATGATTCTACAACAGTCAAGGTTGGTGGGGAAGAACGTGGGAGAGGAAACGGCAAGCCCACTAACGTTGCGAATCGTTCAACCAAACTATATATATTTGTTTACGCTTACGATAAGGGGACAGAAACAGCAGTTTGAATGGAAGCTGTACGTCCAGAAAATACACTTTGATATCAGAATGTCAGTGTCTTCGCAAGGAACTGTGGACATTGCATTTGTTTTAGAGGAATAACCTCTCTCATGTAGGAAACCACATTGTGTAATCATTGCTTATGTTTTTTACACATGTGGAATTGCTGCTAACTGTCATACGAACTGAGTCTGTCGGCCATTGACGCGGAAATTCGTTCATGGACGATGGCTGATGATTTGATGTTGGATCTGGCTCTTGCTATGTGATTCCTCCGTGTACCCAAATACTTATCTTTGTACTGACGGCTTTATGCAGAAACGGTGCCGGTCTCACGCAGACGCGGGATGCAATCGATCAATCAATCACTCAATCAAATTTTGAATGTGTGGCCTCCCATCCTAAGTTGGAGGATGTAGGCCAGTTGTAACAGCGCTACTGCTGTAGATTTTATATTATTTTAATTTAGTTTCAAAACTTGCATATTAATCTCATTTATACATGTTTTTATTATTTGCACATTTTATCGTTTTGATTATAAAATTAATCATTTCACCGATAAATATATTCTTTATATATTTTTGCAGATCATAACTCTGAATCAGTTCTATACATTAAACATATAACTTCTGTCCTATACATATCCGTACTAAATATATTTCCATTATTTGTCCTTTCGTCAGCTGTATATTGAAACATTATTCTTTCGTCTTATTTTCCCAGTCTGCCGCGCTATTGTTAAATGTCATTTTACTCTTAAGTGCCCCAGCTTGAGTCCTTCCGTATAGCTAAGTGTCAGGCCATCTCAGTCGGCTCTTCAATTGTTCTGCTGGGTTGGTCTGTAGATATAGAGGAAATGGATCTGTTTATTGATTGTCTTTATTATGTAATTCTCTCTTGTATGTAACGCTTCTGGTTCTGCCAAACCTGTCGTTCCTGTTTATGTATTGTTACATGCCAATCTGTTACTGTTAACTTGCTCCAAATTTGATTATATAAGCAGACCGTTTACCATTATCTTTAGATTGGACGTCCATCTTGTATCGTATATACATCGCTGTTATTTTGAATCTCGGATCACCGACCAATACTTTTTATGCTGTAAGTTATAGTTTGGATCGCCAAACTAACACGGACTATATACTTTATTTCCATCGGAGAACCGAGTTGAACTACATTCTTGAACCGTATGTTTGATCTGTGTCGAAACTGTGAAATATATCACTTTTCTCATCTTACATCAACAAGACTGTGTTCCGTCATTTGATTCATTCATTCATATATACGTAACAACACCGTTGTTACACCGGCCATTGAGTTTGCTTAAAAAAATTAAAACGATACTTGGTAATAAAAAATAAATTCCTTACGTGCTGTCTTAAAATAAATACTATGTTAAGAAAATGTACTTTTCGGAATAAAATATCAACATGCATGTTAAGACTCAAAAGGCGTTAGTTGTCATGGTGAAAAAAACAGAAAAGAAGGGTGGGGTAATACTTGAAATTAAATAATATACTATAAATACTTCAACGACCCAATATAAAAGTTCATTTAAAAAGGCCAGTATACTGCAATCAGTCATTAAAAAAAATATTTGTTTATGTATGCTCAATGTTAAAAATCACAAAAACATATTAATATATAAAACACATGCGATGAATGTAATTAAAATCAACAAACACAGATAAATTAAGTGAATAATGAGGGTAAAAAATCACACCGGATGCCAGTTTCAACATTCCTATTATAGTAACAGCCACGCACTCACCGATCAGATTCAAATTAATATCGGCATGATACACCCAATATATAGTGTTCGTTTCGATAATGCACACATCGAACTTCTGATCTAAAAAATGGTGCATACAAAATACAGGAGTTCTAGAGTACGTTTCTTGTCAGACTGAAAACACTTACAACTGAAACTTCATGTTCTCCAAAAGCTTTGGAGAAGCCTTAAATACTCCAAACGTCTGGCAATCCAGTATGTAAGCCAAATAAGTGTTGATCTTGACTGGTTTGGAAATAAGTAGGTGGTCTAACTTGCTTAACGCAGATGTGCTAGAATAAAGCGAAAGACGGCTGATCTATATTGGCAATAGCGTAAATGGCTTCATATTTGTACTTTCCCTCACAGATATATTTTTGGGTCAATAATTGTTTTAGCAAAGGAGAACCGAGAACGTACACTTATTAATTCACCTGATGCAATACCTGTTTACATCTTTCAAACGGGCTTGTCAAACGGCACCATCTGTTGAAGATTTCGCGCGAGGTTTCCACCTCGCCAAACAACCGACATTTACACACCTGACGAACCAGATATGCCTGCGAAAGCTCGTGTACAATAAACCCAGTTAGTCTCAGAAGGTTCCACGTCCGAGATATTTTCATCTGCTTTACAGACTGACACGGCTACCCATATCTCGTACCAATGGACAAATAGATAACACCAGTAGATCTTCCCCAATCAAGGAAACCAAACCAATGCCCAAAACAAGCGTCTGATTCGACATTCAGTAGGCAGCCGTTCTCCATGAGAAGTTTCCTGATGCAGCTATCGAACATGTTTTGTCAAGACACTGTCAACAAAAATATCCAAGCACATATTGAAAACATAAATACACACAAAACACTTTCTATAGAAGAGAATCCGGGATGTTTGCTATAGTGCTATGGCTGTCGAAATACTCAGCATACCTAGTGCGGCATTATATACACCGGTTCCTTCTCATAACTCCGGGTGGGATTCTTTCAAATACAGAAATATATTCCGCTAGATTGTTGCTCATGATATTCAAGCTCTGATTTACAATTAGTACACCGTTGAATATCAAGCTAGATGAATTACCGTAGTTGCTACGAATATCGCCAGGAGGCATGCCCAAGAGTTAAAGTCTCTGGTCCCAAATATTCAACAAATTTCGTGATCGAGCTAAATACCTGACTATGCTGACAGTCATGGATTGAGTGGTTACTATTTGGTGTAGTGGGACGCAATTGTGTCTTGTTTACAGCGAAGAGTGACGAAATCGTCAATCCCGGTATAGAATATTTATCCATGCAATACATACACTGTAAAAAGAGGAAACCTGTTTAACGTTTCATTTTGAGATGGTAACATGTTAGATGCTTCATAATGCTACATGTTTCACCCTATTTTTCCACAAAAACATGTCTTATAGACGTAACGATGCAACTATTTGAGGGTTGTGACATGTTTCACTCGCGCTGGCGTCTCACTATAACGGTCCGAAAAGCTGTTTGAAACATCAACGCTGAAACACGTGCAACCGAGTTGCATGACGACATGTGTCATGAAAAGCGGAGTACAAAAGGGATAGTGCTGTCTGATGCATGAAATTAGATACCAGGTCGTCTTCACACACTTCGACAGAGAGCTTTAGCAATTTGCAAACAAAGATATGACTACCACTGCATGGCTTCCGGATATTTATTTCTGGTTTTTAGCGACCTGGAAGATATATGTCGGTATTGTGAATTAATCGACTGAGCATTTTAATTGAATTATTTGCATAACAATTTAACTCAACCAGGCCTAGGGTATTTGAGGCCTGCCCAGGCGCCATTTCACTCTACCCCTCTCCTTCCAAATATGTATTTGCTCATTGAGATAGAGGTCTGAAATTTCTCACAACATCAGCTTAACTAAAAAGTGTGAAAAAAATGGTCATATTACGACACACCAACAAAATACATAACAATGTTGCCAGAATAAAAGTTACACTTATGGGGCACTAATATGAGCAGCACTGAAAGAAATAACAACTGTGTTCTCCGTGTGATCAAAGGTACATTCAGTATTTTGAATTGTGAATGTGTAGCGCACCAGGAGATTTTTTTTTTAACAGAGTCAATACGATTGCTTACGTCATTACAGCGTTGGACGGGATTCGACCTTAGTGGCATATATAAATCAGAAGAAGACAGAAAGGACATTATTTTTCATACGTATTGGAATATTGAATAGTGTTTAGTGTCAACAATGTTTCTACTTCATCCCACAATGTGATGACTGTTGCAAAACTGGAGACGAATCCAGCTCTCCAGCCCTGATTTTAATAATCATCTGCGATCCGTATTCCATACCCTAAAATGGGATGAAATTTCAGCCACCCCGAAACAGAAATAGTTAATCGCGAGTAGCATGTCAGAAAAAACAACAAAGGCAGTATCATTCAGCAATTTCATATTTGTAGGCCTAAGTAATACAGTACCCATGTTCAGAAATGTTTCCAGTGTGCCGGATTAGACATGGAATACAATATGGGATAATACTTTATCACAGATCAGACAATGTCGTGTCAACGGACCAATATGGCAAGTTGAGTAAATTACATGTATCTTTAACTTTTAAGTGTGAATCAGTGATATAAATGAATCAAACCTCGAGCACATTATTGCTATATGAACAATTTTCACTCTATGGTAACGGGGTTCACATCAGGGATTCTGATGTACCAATCATGCATCTGTTTGAAATGATTATTAGGTTTGAGTTAACCTGAGGAGCAGTCTGTTTTATGTGTTTCTGTATATGATTATTGCTTGTTCATACATGTTCTTGAGTTTGACTTCCAACGAATTTAAGAGAATAAAACTTGATGTATGTTGATTTTTGATGAATGTGTTCATTTCCGTACCGGTATCATGCACATGCTAATCTGACAGTCTCCTGAAATACGTAATGGGATGTAGACTGTTTCGAAACACTTCCAAGTTTGAGACATGTACAGATCCGTTTCACTTGTGACATGTCTCAAAAGTTGGGACAAAGTCATGTTTGGGCTTAGACGTTTCATTTTGAAACATGTAGTCGGCTCTAACAAGTTTCAGCTTGAGACATGTATACACAACACGTTTCAAAATGTAGAACGTTACATGTTTCAAACGAACACGTGCTTATTGAAGATATGTCTCATATTGAGACATCATTAACTCATGTGAAAAGGACACGTGTTTCAATTTGAACATGAAGCCGTTTTAATATGAAACATATATGTACTCACATGTCCCAATAGTTGGGACAAAATCATGTTTCATTTTGAGACGTTAAACATGTCACCAATTTTTACAATGTACGAGAGTGACGGTGTGAACGGGAACGTAAATAACGAATCTCACAAAACGAGAAACGCAAAATTATAACTTTGTGGAACAGAGAACAGAGAATTAAAAATAGGAAAATACGGTGAACGTGGAATATGTCCAGAACGTGTGTACGCAAAATTAGTTTTCCTCAGAACTGAGAACGGATAATGAAAATTACCCTAAAACGGAGTACGAAAACACCCCTTGCCCCCCCCCCCCCGCTTCTATGTAGTACTTTGTGTTGCAAACTTCTGAACCTAGTGTCAGCTGCACATGTGAAGCTGCGCATATATATATGACCAACTAGTATCCAGATCTAACGGTAGAATCTCCTCCCAGCGTTTCTCAGATTTATTCACCAGTTCCTTTTCTGAATTCAAAATGTCATAGTAGCATCTACACCCCTTGTCTTGCCTTACCAATACCACTTTGACGTTCCCAGAACGGGTACATACAATTCAGAGCGAATTTCCTTTTTACATAAATATTTCTTCAATTCTGCAGGAATTATTTCACCAAACACACATGGTGTAGAATTATTTCCGTCAAACCAAACTTAATCTTAAAACCCCGAAAGAGTAGTATTTCGTCTCTATCACTTACATTGTCGCGAATGTACTGGGCCTTATTTTCAAACCAATTTTTAATAAAGAACTTTAGCCAAATGGTTTATTTTCCAAATGTCCATGAAAATGATGGTAGACAGATTTATTCCTAAAAGATTGAAATCTCTAATCTAATCCAGTTTAACGTCCTGGTACATAGTCATTTCAGATCCAGTCAAGGTTCCTATCCATACTGCTTTAATTTTTCTCTATATTTGATCTCAATCCAGATATTTTGTAAAAGTGACTTATTGTCTCGAGTGCTTTTCTTATTGACTATTCAGAATCGTCAAGGATCAGATGTGTGTCATCCGAGTACGGACATATTTTGTATTCAAAATCTCCAGTTGTCATACCTTTAATACCTTAATATTCACGAATCAAAACACCTAGGATTTCGGCACACACACACACACACACACACAAAGAGATTTGGCGACATAGGATTACCTTGTCGACATCCGCGCCCGTTTTGGAAGAATTCTGATAGATGACCGTTTTGTATAACACACGTCTGAATATTTGTGTAAAATGTCTTAACCAACCTTCTGATTGAATCTCAGAAATTGAAGGCCTTCATTACTTCTTCCAAAAATGACCATGACACAGAATCCAAATCTTTTTCAACAAAAGGAGTCTGGGTATATCTTTTGCTGTACTAGATAACATCAGGTCATATATCCGTCTTATACGTTCAACTGCGTACTAGGTCGCCAGTTCTTCAATAAATTGCGATTTTTATCAGGTTTGGGGAGACATCTTATCATTCCTAACTAATAAAAAGTTCACCTTCATCATACCCAGCGTTGACAGATCTTAGAACAAAAGGTCCAGTTAACCCTCAAAACATTTCAAACAATTATACAGGAAACCCATCGATACCGCGGCATTTCTCGTTATGTGTGTTCTTCAGTCCACGTGTCAGCTCTTCATAGGTAATTTGCGGATTCTTATTCAGTTAATATATCGACTTCCAGTGAATTCAAGGTTTCTTCAATATCGTCCTTGCACGGCGTTTCCGTTTTGTTGCTTTTTAAGCCTACATGTTCGGTTGTTATAACTTTGGTATCAAAAAGGTTTTAGTGTTAATTTAGTCATCGTTTATTGGTATAATTTCTCTTTTCAAGGCCGACAAAGTATTTGGTGGGCTTTTCACCCTTGTCTGCCCATTTCGCCTTTGTCCTTGCAATTATATCTCGGATTTTTTTCTTATCTAATATTTTCCATTTTTTTCTTTGGATTCGCATAGCCTAGTTAGTTTTTCCGCGTCTACATTTAATAAGTTCTGTTTCACTTATTTTCTAGAAATTCGATTTCCTTTTCTAAACCACATTCTTCCTTTTCCCGCTGTCTTTTTTTCATTGAAGCATATTTTATTGTTTCACCTCTCAATCTCATGAGTTTTTAAAAACAATTCGTCTTTTATGTCCGGTTGTAAATTTGACTAAATTTATTTATTTATCTAAATTGGGTGAAGAGTCTCTGTTATATGGTTTGGGAGCATAGCCGTCCACAACTGAGTTAATCTCATCTTTCACCATGCTAATATAATCTATGTCCCGAAGCAGTGAACAGTTGAATTTTCAATATGATCTTCCCCTGTCTGTATTTGTAAATTTACATTTGATCTAAATAACAGAATGGTCAGCCAGTGTAGCCTTGCTTAATATCTATGTTAGTTGTTATATTATAAATATCTGGTGATGTTAGAAAGCCATCTAGTCGAGCTTGTTGTCGAGGGTGTTGATGTCTTCGCCAGGTGTATCTGCGTTCATCCTTGGGATTTATTCTCTAAACATCTGTATAACTGTAATTATTCATTAGATCCAGGACAACTTATCTAGCTTGTGGGTGATGGACGTGTTTATAATGCTGGGTCCAATACCAACTTCCAATCACCACAAATAATAAGAGAAGGATTCTCCAGGTCTAAGATAATTTAATCACCCTGTTAGGAAATGCTGGGACTGTCGGTGTTTGGACCATAAATGTTTGCAAGGGTTATAAGCGTGCCATGTATCTAAGCTCTAAGCTCATTATCAGGTACTTTTCACCAGGATCTTGGATGACTTTGTCAATTTTATAATCGAAATTGTTGTTGTTAAAAAGAAACAAGAGACCACGATAGTTGGGTCCGAAGGAACATGTCCAGGCATCTAAGCCCCATTCGGATCAGTATCCATATGTCTTGTAAACAGATTATTGAATAGTGTTTCTTCGCAGATAGCTGAAAAGGTCGCACCGTTTTTTGGAATCAGCCAATCCTTGAAAATTCATAGATACTATATTTACGGTGTCAGCCATATTGCGAAAACTGAGTTGAACGTTCAATTGTTTCCACCGCGCCTGTAGCGTCTGAAGCATACTGTGTGTGTGTGTGGTTGGTCCAGGGAGACGGCAAATTCTCTTACATCGGTGGCCTGTTCAATCAAGGCCAGTTTACGGAGCTATTCGTAGTTCGAGGCCTGGTGTATGACATAAATGACATCTTGTCGAATAGGGGAAGACATACCTCATTCTAGGCAATCACTTGTGTAATAAACTGCACAAACAGTACGGGGTGCAAACATATCATTACGTGGAGTTAAAATGACATCCTTTTATGAAGCCACCAACACCTTCATACCCATATATTGATGCAATGTATAAACAGGGTTACATAAATATCATATGTGCCTGTACCCATTTCAGAGTAAGAATATGTCTGTCATACTTCGATTGTTCGTTTGAGCAGTCACTTCCCCCTACTTAAACAGATTAAAATACATGACACTGGTTATAAATATCGCAGTGCCCAGAGACATCTCACTTGCGGATATTGGGAAATTACCATATGTGTTCTCTCAAAATACAAAATGTTTCAATATTACATGGTTAACAAAATGACCGATAACAGCTGAGATTATCAAGTCACATATATTCGAAGAATTATATTCTTATCACCATTGTCCAATTTTTTTTATATTATTAGATACTTGTGCTTTCGTATTGGACAGTTGTTGGCCGGAACTATTTTTTTGTGGATAAATTTGCAGACGACATGAATCCAAATAACATGGCAGTTGTATATAATCACAGTACTGCTGATTCAT
>JAVTVY010014396.1:0-63694 GCA_036873755.1 Hanleya hanleyi
AATTCCTGCTTTTCTACGAAGAGAACTGGGCGAAAGCTATTTTATTTCACTTCAGATTATTATTTACTAGTTTATCATGCAGTTTTTTGTGAAGAAAATACATAAATAAAAAATTGGAAAAATCTGACCTAAAAATCGTCAAAAAATTGCCTCTTTGAAAATGACCACATTGAGACGTCATCATGGTCGCCATCTCGGATGGGGTTTTTTTAGATTTTCAGTAGAGCTTGACCCGAGGGTATAAATCTGGACAGGTCCAATCGCCCAGGCTAGGTAGGGTTAATGAAGTTAAACGGTCAGTAAGGTCCTGATGAGGGTTGTAGCATAGATAGTCGGGAAATCCCATGTGGATACATGTCTGTACGTTATTTGACCTTTAGCATAGTGGAGCAATACTTTTCCCAAAATTATTTTACTCACAATTGTTTCTACATTCTAGGGTTTACCACAAAAATTGAAGCAATTTCAAAGGGGATTGCAAGGGTTTCATTGTTTACTACATAAATGGCATCTGCCTTGGAGTAATGGTACAAGCATTCTCTTTAAGATGATATATGCATATAACAGATTTACGTTAAAGATTATTTGACTATTTGTCACCGGAAATGGAACCCCATTGATTATTTCCGGCTGAACTGGAGATCTGTGGAGAAAACCCTAAGGTCGATATCATGGAAGAGAGAGACATCTTGTAGGGTACATCCGGGTCCTACACAACAGCGAGCAATCCACATCCGTCTGTCTCGAGAGGAATGGAGCAAATTCAAGCGAATGTTGTCTGGTGAACTGGACGGCAAGCCCATTCACAATGTGTACGACCTACGCTGTCCCTTCTGCTCAGTATAGCGCATTTTATCCTCTACCCCGTTCTATGCTCCGCGTTTAAAGATGCAATGTCTGATGTGAATCAGGTGCTTACAGAGGACCTGATTCACATCAGGCGAGTTGCACTGGGTTGGTGCCATCGACAATGCTCTGGCAGAACCCATTGAAAGGATCCAGAAATGAATTTCGACCGTGGCCCAAGACATTCTTGTTTTTAATAAATGATAGAGCCTTAGATTTCCATCAGCTATCAACATGAAGCGCTGGAAGAAGGTGTTGGACACACTGTATCAGTCCCGACGGTCCGGCAGCCTATAGGTATAAAAGAACGAAAAATTCCTCCTATCTCCTTGTGGGTTGAGTACCTATATCCCAACCAAGAGAGCCAACCTTGCTGAGTTCGTGCCAGCAGTAAGTCTATATCGTAGTTAAACCTCGACTATGTGTCATCGTATGCATGGAATCGTTCGATATTGTTGACCAGCAAATATTTCAGAAACGCTAATTCTCATGGGCGCGGCCATCTTTAAACTATCCCGCACAGATGATAATCGAAAAAAGGCTTGAAGAAATATCAACAGAACTTTGAAAATAGAGACTTGAGGTTTTACGAATTTATCCCCTATTTTCCAACTAGCAGGCCCGTCTCCACTTATTTACCAATCCCAAGCCAGGTGATGCTTTTATCCTAATATCTCTTCGGGTAACTTTTGCACACGACCACCTACGATGTTTTAGTTCCTTTATACCTATACGGCAGCCGCTAAGCTTGAGGGGATAAAACAATACCAAGTCCGACATTGGCTTGAAATCAAGACACCTGTACCTTACATCGAACTGCCTGCCGTCATTTTCTACGGGACCGGGTCATCGTTGGTATATAGATTACAAGCGTCTGGCCCGTCATGCACAGTGACAAGTCGATATGAGAAGCTTCGTCGAACACAACGACGGTAATCGGTATATCTTGACTTGCTTCGATATCCTGCCGAAGTTTGCGTGGGTCGTTCCCATCCGAACGAAAATGGAAGAGAATCTCGTGGCAGCGTTCAAGCGTTTCTTCAAGTTGCGTCATAGACTGTACTTGCAAACCGACGAAGGAACGGAATTTCACAACAGACCGGGTCAACATTTTCTTAAAGCCCAAAAGCTCTCCTTCTTACAACGATACCAAGGCTCCTGCTGTGGAGAGGTTCAACAGGACGTTCAAAGGCCGCATATACAAATATTTCACCTAAGTTTACAAGGCGATACATGTCCTCCTCCAGCTGGTCGAGTGTGACAATCGAGCTATTCACAGGATTATTCAGAGAGCACTGATCGACGTCACCGAATACCGTCTTGTCTTGCAACCACAAGCTCAACAGAATGATGTGTTAGTGTAACGAAGACCGTTTGACTGATATCCACATGAACAGCTACAATAAAAGCGATGCTGAGATTCCAAGGCTACGTCCGAGAATCCACCGTATTCTCGGGTTAGATTGTGAGGTGCCGGGGAAAGCTTCCCTGTAAGGTCATATGGTTGGTCTTTAGTCGCCAGACGTCGTCAATTTTTCCAACCTCTTTCATATCGCTCCAATTTGTCCTTGTACGGGTCAGTAAAGCTAAGAGCAAGCTCGAAAAGAGCTATCTCCCAACTAAAGTGATGAGCAGTTTGTGGCCAAACGCCACATATCCCGTCAACCACGGGTATATGAACTGGAAGACCTACAAGGGAATCCAATGCAAGGGACGTTTTACGAGGAAGAATTACATTACAACACATATAAGGGAAGTGGGAAGAGGTGCCGACATACTGAAAGAGCCACATGACTTCACAGTATAGTCTTCTGGTTAACCTATTCTAAAGCACATACCAAGAATCTAACGATTCGTGATATGTGTTGTATCTCAGGTACGCTTTTATTGTACCTGTTCATGTGGCAACTTGGATGACATGACCACACGACCCCTAGCACCGGCACAAGCGGTATTAGATACAAATCTAGAGAGCTATGATGGCAATGCTCTGACAACTCGTATATTGGTAACTGGTGAGCTGTGTCGCTGCGACAACTCGTACACTGGGGATTGGTGGGCTGTATCGTCGTCAGATGAAAATGACGGCATTTAACACAAAAGACTAGTCTGTAAGGCCCGATGTCGACAGACCGTAATGAAAACAGCACAATTACAAGCGTCTAGTCCGTCATTCATAATCCAGCCGTCGTCCATTAGAGAATATCCGCGTCCATAATCCAAAGACCTATTCCATTTTCCATATAACAGTATTAGCACCAAATTCAAAAAGACAATCATAGTATATATAAACATAGGCTTGTTTCCTGCAAGAGAGAAGCGGTCAACAGTTTTCAATGATGCCGGCAAGACATCATGATGTTCCAAAAATATCAAATCCGTATCGCTGATCAGTATTCTTAATCCATAATATTCGTTATAGAGTCGTGATCTAAAAAATGATGTATCTCAGTCACGCTTTGATTGTGACTGTTCATATGAGTACCATGAGGATCTTGAAGTACATGGGTTCATACGGCCCCTAGCCCCGGCTTAAGCGGAATTAGACACAAGTTACGAAACGTAGCGCCATAGATCTTGCACGCTACGTTCGTATTTTGCTATCAGCATGCGGTATGTATCGCCAAATTTGAGAAACTTTGAATGTAGGCGCTTGGTGGAATAGCCCTGTTTTTTAAGTTTCTGCACCAATGTTTTGTGACGTTGATTAAAATCGTCACATTTAACACAGGATCTAGCAAATGCTACTAAGCGATATATGTATACGCCATATGCAGGTCCCACTGGAATATTACTGTCCAGAAAGGGATAGTTTACGATGTCGAAATTGTAATCATCTCTTTTGTCATAAAGTCGACGAGAGAGAATGCCCGCTTCATTTTTATAGAGATAGAGATCTAAATAAGATGTGCCTGTAGGAATATCTGTAGTTTCCTTCAAATCCAGTGAAGGTGGATATATATCCTTCACTGCGTCATTTATATAGCGATTATCCACAGCGAGAAGATCGTCTATATGGCGTTTGGTGAATGAGAAGGAACGGGCTTTGAATGGATCGGTTTTTGAAAGCGCCTGCATATAGTCATATTCATAAGAGAACAGATACAGGTCAGCCAACAGGGGTGCACAATTAGTGCCCATTGGAATACCTATATGCTGCTGATATATTGTGTTGCCAAATTTCACATAAATATTTTTAATGAGAAATTCAAGCAACTCTATAAACAAGGAAACATCCCATGAATGATATCTCTTGTATGTAGTAGAGCTAAAGAATGCTTTATGGCTTCTGACATTAATATATCTACGATCAGTTTTCTTCAACACAGATACTATTAATGAACTTAGACGGTCAATAAGGTCCTGATGAGGGGTTGTAGTATAGAGTCGAGAAATCCCATGTGGATACATGTCTGTACGGTATGTGACCTTTAGCATTAAGTTCTTCCGTAAGACATTTTGAGTTTTTCAATATCCACATACATTCAACGCCAGAGTTCTTAGAAATAATGGCGCAATACCTTTCCCAAAATGCTTTTACCTCCTGAAGGGCCCTCGTCAATAGGGTTGAAAGAAGCTTCTAGAACCAGCTATGAATCTAGCTTTGTATGGTGATTTATGCATTTTGGGAATCCAGTATAGTTTTGGTATGTCGTTATGATTGGTTGGAAGACAAATACCTCTTTCCCTGAGAAACTTTTTGTGATTGTTAAATAAATCTTCCAGAGTAAATGCAGTTTGGGAGTAAGTAGACTACTGCACTGTGCAACGCGTCCAATAAACCGAACGACGACTGAGCAAGAGAGTGTACCTCATGAAATGGGTAGGCTGGCCGTGTTCGCTCAATTTCTGGGTCCCGGACAATCAGGTGAAACGGCTATAAAACCAGGAAACACAGCCGTAATCGTTCATTCTACGCTCGACCATGAATTCCGAGTGCAGCCGCATCTGAACACATCGTATCCCAAATCACTCAAAGCAAAAGTGGGCTTAGTGGTGGCAGTGCTTATCCTGCTGGCTAGCTGGTTTGGGGTGTGTTTTACGACGTAGCGTATCTCATCTCTCTACTCATCCCACATAGGACACAGTCACCAGCCGTCAATACAAGTCAGACGAGTCTACAGACCCCTTATACACTAACGCCAATCAAACTTCACCCGGCCCTAGCAACCACCACATCGTTCCCAAGGACAAGAGTTCAGACCTGGTCGACATCGAGCCCCACACCAGGTATTGCAGTGACCACTGCGCGGGAAGATCCATCGTATACGACTACATGCGGTGAAAGCCCTAACGTACCGACAACGGTTCCAAGGCTCGCTGCACACTCCAGGGTTTCACCAAAGCAGTCTCATTCATATCAAATTTACGAGTGCGAGTTACTTCTTCAGCGGTTGCAGCTACATCCATGGATCCCGGTGGCAACATCCCTTTACGGGGCCGCCGCACTCAGACAAGAAGCACTTAGTCCAGAAAAAACGTTCAACATGCCGACAGCATTATTGCACGGCCCATTGTCTGAGTGATGTGGTATTATGAAGAATGGCAGGTGGCGTACCAGACGATGTCCCACATTAAGTTCGTGGAATGACTACCCAACCGGACCGACATGGAACTGAACACATTGTTCGTGAAGCGGACACCGACCATGTACGCTGTCTGTGCGAGATCGTGTATCACCTGTTAAATGGCAACGTATCACTGACCCCCATTTATAAAACAAAGTTGATCAAGCACGAGACAGATCCCCGAACCCTGGTGCGGAAAAAAGTCTTCCAAGTCAAGAAAAAAGGTCTTAGAGGAAACGGCTTCCTCGGGAGATGTTAGCGACTTTGACAACCTCCGTGCTATGCTCCGTACTGGATGGACTCTTGGGTCGAGGATGGAGCATACCAAAGAAATGACCCTGATCGACCCACGCCTACTTCATATCCTGCAATTGCCTACCCGATCCAACATACTGAAAAGATATTGACGATTTTACAGCGATGGGATTTAAGCGCCAGTGAGAAAGTACAACAGCACCACCAGGCGATTCAACGGTACATCACGTTCATGGGGCAATACAACCTAGCCTAGCGTCAGTTACAACACATATCACGAATCGTTAGATTCTTGGTATGTGCTTTAGAATAGGTTTAGCAGTAGACTATTCTGTGAAGTCATATGACGCAGTCAGTATGTCGGCACTTCTTCCCACTTCCCTTACATGTGTTGTAATCACAACCTGCACAACTCGTACAGCCAGCACAACTTGTCCCACAGCCGTCATTGCCAGACGTGCCACCCACAGCCCCGCAGTGGCTGGCAGACGATGTAATGAAGAGTCTGCCTGCTACGTTTGAGAAGATGGGTGGCTTTTTGCTGGAACGCTGAGAGACAATCGAAACGTGTCTTGGAATGAGAAATGTTAACTTCTGCCCGGCACGTATATGGTGGATTTGGTGAATAATATGATGTGTCAACGCATGTGACACGTGGCCCCCAGGATGGCACGCTTTTGCCCAAGGGTTGACAGACATGTACGTGCCACGAGAAAATTGTCGGATTTTCCCAGCGTTGGCAATGGATGCAACAGCAGTGGACGCCCGTGACACCACTCCAAATACAACACCAAGCGAGATCCGTGACACGTGCACGTTGAACCCGATTCCCGAGGATTGGGATGTTATTATTACGATAGTCTGACGTGGGGCAGGCCCATCGTCATATTTTACCTCATATTACACCTTAGCCCATTACGTCACCCATCTGCCTCACCCCTTACATCTCCCTGGACGACAGGAATATGGCTTGGTGAATATCCATCACACGCATACGTGGTACCAAGTCCATTACGAGAACAAGGCCTATACATTTAGGCTTCCCGAAGGTCAGTACTACACGCGTTCATGACGGTATTGCACGATCTGATGGCGAATCGAACGAGAACCCGGAACCAGAGCAACAGGATGGAACCCTTCTCGTTCACCAATGAGGTGGCCAAGATGCAATCAAAAGTTCAAGTTGATCTTGGGAAAGAATGTGAGCTTCAGCGTTTGGCCGACGTAGTAGCAGCTGTTGAGATTATCGTTGCAGACGTACGTCGGTCCAAGACCATGATGGACCTGAATGTGGGGTTATACGGACTCAGACTCTATAACTATTCGGATGTGATCGATACACACATCGTTCGGGATAGCAATGTCCTCCTACTAGCTGTCTCCTCGGCCTACCTGTCTTTAGAGGCACACGTATTCAACGGGGCCACAGACTGAGGAACGTGCTCGGAAGCATCCTCAAAACCTACCTCCCACTGATGAAGCGCAGAATGAAATCGGTAGGGAAACAAGCTGTCGGAAGTGGTGTGCAAGCCATGGGTGATGCATTCACTAGTTTCTCCGTTGAGAGACAGTAAGACGTCGACCCAAATAAGCCCTATTGGTGGCCAAAGCACAACAAGTTGTAGAGACTAAAAGACCCGAGACCCAAGACGTAGCACCAGTTAACAACCGATCCAGCGACGAAGCACATGGAAGACCCAGGACATCTTTACGTGAATATGGCCTTCAGCCATCCAGACTCATGCCCTTCCACCAACAGTGACTTCGATTTGTGGACCGTACATACGACCCAAACCAGCGCCGAAGAGGGGCATCACAGCATCGTTCAGCATCACAGTGTAGCCTTATCGAATTCGTCATCTCCAACTCTGATACAGAGTCGGGGATTCAGCCCACGCCTACTTATACGTGAAAGCCAAGATCATCAATGACGATGGCACCAATCTCGAGGAGGATGCTCCGTTGTTTCTAGTGTATTTCTGGCTGAACTCACTCTTCCAACAGGCTGATGTAATTCCCAGTGATCAAATCGTGAGTACCTCAACCAGCACGTACCCCTATCGTGTCAACATCGAAACGTTGTTGTCATACGGCAGGGAAGCCAAAAAAGTCTCACTTGACGGCATCCTTGACTACCGGGACACTCCAGGACACATGGAGACCGACATGCCGGATGGAACAAACGGGGACTGTCTGTAGTTCCCTCCACAAAAATGACTACACCTACCCCAAAAGCCCATTTTTCTTAATTTTTCTGACTGGGCATGTGCATTGGCGGCACTTCTAATAAATATACCACCAGACTGACTCCACCCTACGAACGCTTTAATATGACATCCCACACGACCCATTTGGACCAGGGATTGTCCACCTAGTGATAGTCAACAATGTCAGCCAGGTGGAACAAGTACCCACACTTTATAGTTTGCTCCAAAAGAAACAATTTTGTCGTTTGGTTCTCCACTTGCCATTATGCTGGACAGAGTGCTGTAGATAGTGTTAGGGACCAGATATATATTATATACGGTTTAAAATGGTATTTTCTTCCTCTCATATTATGTGAGTCCCATGGCCGAGATGACTAACATACCAGCCTTCGGTGCCGGAACTCCAGCTTCGAATTCCGCGAGTGTCATGTGGATGCGCCTCTCTCGCTGTATAGGGCACACAGCGCTGACATGTATTGCTATGCAATTAATCTTGAAATGACTGGGCATATTCAAGGTAGGATTGACCTATAAGGTCAAAGGTCAATTAGCCTCCGGAAATTACCGGACATCACCGGAGATCACCGGACATATCCGGAGATTCAGGCAAATTCGGGAGATTCTCCGCGGAGGAATATGTTCCGGGGTTGTTACTCACTTCCGATCACGTAACCGGAAGGGCCGGAATTATAGCGGTCTTGAACTCTGTGACGTCACAATGGTCAAGGGTCATGGATGTCTATGTGCGCTTTCTCTACTACTGTTCTTATTGAGGAAAATAACGTACAAACTAAATGTAAATATGAAATTATTTCTCGTGTCTAGCTGATTTTCATGACCATACTCCAAGACATAAAGAAATTGCCAAAAGACTGACAAGGGCTGGAAAATTTCGCTTCCTCATTGTAAAGTGCTTTGAGTCATCCAGGCGATAATATTAATGAAAAATAGAAACATTGGCCAACTGGGTAATAAAATGTATCTGTGATCTTACATTGATTGCGGTGTTTACGAATACACCTTCAACAGAAATTAAAGAAGGTACAGAAAGAGTGTCTAGACTGTTTACCTGTTTCAGTGTTGGTAATTACTGTAACTTAAGATCGCAAATACATAGGCCTATCATTATTCAGTTGACCAATTTTACTCTTTGATCCCCTGTAACTGTATTGCCTCTTTTTTCTGAACATTATGTTCGGGAAAAAATGTTCGAATTAAGCATACGTCTGATTTCGGCAGAGCTGGCTCTATCCTTCCGTCTATAATTTAAGAGGGTGACGCAGCGAAAATTATTTGAAAGTCGTGTAAAAGGAGTCTCTTATTTGTCATATTCGGGTTGGTGTGGTACTGGTTAATATCAAATATCAAAATGTTCCTTGTCTCATGATGCAATCCCGCTATTTGACATTTAGGTTTATCAATATGAACACGAATCTAAAAAAAAAGAAGAAAAAAAAAATAATAATAAAAAAAAATAAAATAAACAAACAAACAAATTAAGAAACAAACAATTGTTCTAAGGACTGCCACTGTGGTTTGACCCATATTCCAGTAAGCTCAAACAATTCATAGACTGGGACAATTGCTGAATCAGCAATTGTCCCAGTCTATGAATTGTTTGAGCTTAATTAGAAAAAGCATTGTTTTAAAATACTTCCCAAAATAGGTTTCATATCTAACCTGCAGGATACAATATTTGTGAACTTGTGCAAGCAGTCCTATTAAAGGACAATTGTTTTCGTGGATGTATATATTTATCTTGACTTACTTCCATGTCAAACATGCGTTTTTCCATTGGACAAGGAACATCTTAATATATAACTTTACTATAATTAGAAGTGTTTTCATGAACTTCTGCTATAATATAATTTCCACTTCACGATTGTGCAGTTTCGAGTTGCCATGTGGCTAGAACTCTTCTGTGTCTGGAGGTAAAAGAAGACTAGTGTAACATGTGGCGGTGCTTTTTCAAGTTATTGATCGATCTCGAGGCGATAGAATATACAGTATTCAGTAAGCTTGTGTGTAATGATCTAACCCGAGAATAGATGAGATCATCGACATGATAACAGCCCGAGGATATCGTGATATCTCCCGCCCTCCAGGTAAAAACTGTCTACACATCTTAGTTATTGGTCGTCAGTTTGACAACAACAACAACAACAACATTAGACAATTTCGAAAATGTCAGGGTCAGTGTTAACACAGAATGATGAATGAAGTTGTAAGTCGTCGAGCGTTCGATAATGGAAGTGAGAGTAACAACAACAACAACAACAGTGTCTCTCATTTTCTTCAGCGACTATAATGGCATTAGCAGATTAGGCATAGCAGGTGATTTTAAATATAATGTTTAGATGTAAACAAATTAAAGCACAGTTCTCCATAGCTAAATCGTGAGGGCTATATATTATTCAGCTAGTTCTGCACAAATCAAGTACGATATGATATAAGACAGCATATGGTTTGTCATCATTGAAATTTGAATTTACAGAAGAGTCAAAGATAGATAGATTCTTTATTGCCATGAATAAGGATTATACATAGCGCCACATGTGGCAGATAAATAGAGGAAACAATTACACATAAAGATACAGGGTACTTTAAAATAAGTGTTACATATATATATATAAAAAAAAGGGCATATATACATACATATACAAAAAATAAAGCACATATTGACGCATGTCAGCACTGCCATAATTTATGGCAGCATATTACACATTCATACAAATGCGCACACACAAAGGTGTCTGAAATTGTGACCAGATTCTGTCAGATGGAGGCTATTTTTGAAGTGGAAATGGTGTAATATTTTGACTGTTCCCCAAAGTTCGGCTATAAGTTGAATACTTCTGATATTGTATTTATGAAGCAGAATGTGGAACAAAATTTATAAATATACATGTATATTTTCCATCTCTATAGACAAAACTTTGTATGTGTTTATTACTAAAGATGATCAAAAGTGGCCATTGTTATGAGGGATGTATGCATGCTTAGCTAAATTTATGAATATTATCTCCCCAGTTCTTCAAAAAGCCCAAAGAATTATTTCAGTTAATTCCGGCACACTGTCTCCGTCTTCAATTATGGAAACATTAATGAAATATGAATCAACTCACTGAGGAAATGCAGGTAACACCCCTCCCTCCCAAACTTGGTGGTTAATTCATATTCAACCAAAAACCTTCGAGCTGAATGCAGGAACTGCCAACATTATTTAATGCATTATTAATTCCACACAAATTAAACTAATCAAGCTAATTATTAAAACTAATCAGATAAATTTGATCTTTTCAGATTGCACCATTCTGTGAGCTAGAAGAGTATTGAGCTGGCTGAGACAGTATGAACTCGCCTGAAGAGGTCATGTTCTCCCTCCTTGATCATATTAACCATGTATCCTCCAGCTCTTCTGCCTTTGATGGTAATATCTAGTATAGGTAAGTCACATTTCACAATCCTAATAAATTAGTGGATAAACCTGAAGATTGTATTCAACGATTTGAGACTGTTTATGCTTGGTGTCGTCCAACTGAAAGACAGTATAGCCGTCTCGATTGTTCGATTTCTTTCACCACATCTAGGGATACAAGTAGAGATAGCCAATATTAATGGCCATATTGCATTTAATAAAACCTCAATCCTCAACATTTCACTCTCATTATATATTCATGTTTTAATGTATGATTTGATGTACGGTACATGTAAAATATAGTTTTATATAACTCGGACTCATCCATTTCTTAGGCCATGTTAAATTCATTCGTTGTTTCTTGTCACTATCTTTCTCCAAAACCAAAGCGGGTAAGTGGTAAATGCAACACAGATCTAATGTTCAACTTCCTAGTTTCAATGCATTTCTTATCTCAAATTAACCAAACATCAACCTACTACATAGTCACTCATGATAGTATTGATCAATTTAATTTACAAAGTTTTAGTTTTTAATCTACTAATTTACCAAGTAAAATGGATATAGTGTGTATCAATTGATGTAAATCACAATAATTATATGTTATATATTTTCCAAAACCTGCTATGTCATAATGCAGGTTCTTAGAATTGTTTTAGGTATGTCTTAACTGTTTGTTTTTCTAAAGTTGAGTGGTCAAATTTGGGACTGACCAACCTATTGGGTATGGGAACAAGATTTAAAATGGCCTTATCCAGAAAAAATCAATATAACTTTTCATTCTTCTCAATTTCAGTTCTACTTGAACAAGCCCTCTTGAGCAATGCTGACTTCTTCATCGATGTGAACACCTATATCCAATACAATGCTGGTTCTACTCCTCTTAGAGGATCCGAACGCCTTCTTGGGTTCCAGTTCAGGTTTTGTAATGACCGTGGGATGCTTCTGTACCAAGAAGGGGGAGATAACTTTTTCGCGCTTGGCGTATACTCTGGAAATATATACTTAGAATGGAAGACATCAAACAGAGTTGTAGAAGTATGTTAATATTTTTATTATTTAAAGCTATAAAACGAAGATGAACGAAAAGAGTTAATTAATTCTAGTAAAGATGTCCTTAGAACTAGAGAAAGTAAAATATTATTCATTAGAGTATTTCTTTACTATATGTTATTTATAAAATATTGTACCTCATTAATTCTCAATATTCACTTTAAAAAATATTTATTTAAATTTTTAAATTTTTAAAATGTCAAAATTTTACTTTTCTCTTTGTTCAGCTCGAAATTGGGGATGGAACCCTTCGACAAAATACGACTTATTCTGTGGAAATAATTGGCCTACAAAATCGACAGTTCACTCGGGCCACGATCAATGGGAGATCGGCTCCCGTTAACTACCTGGTACAGCTTGACCAAGAACTTGACCTCTCGGGCCTTGACGGCACCCTGTACATAGGGGGGTATCGAGATGTCAACCTTCTCAAGGTATCAGTACTCTTCAGGATTAGATATATCAGTCTTTTTGGATGTCCTGGATGTGCATGAGCAATCACTCGTCCTGCCTTCACTGCTGAATGATACATGTACAGTGTTAGATATTCTGTAACACTTGTGCCTGTTGCATCCTAACTTTGTGTATATCTGGAATGTTTTAGCATGGTTGTGTGAAATTTTACACATGGTTAGTGTGGGAAAGTTGATATTTTAGGGCAAGGGCAAAGCCAGTACCCTAAAATTTATAAACCATCCCCAACTAACTGTGCGTAAAATAGCCATTGATGAGTGAACGAGTGAGTGAGTGAATCAGTGAGTGAGTGAGTGAGTCAGTCAGTCAGTCAGTCCGAATCATTTGGTTGGCAAAATAAGGAGAACCGTTGACATTAGAACCTTGATTTTTGGCATGAAGGTGCATTAGGGAACTGTTACCAGCAACTTCTGAGCTGACCTACTTTTGATGAAAATTTGATCTACTTAGGTGACCTATAACATTACGCTTGGACCCCCAAGTCATCTTCCTTGCCCTACTTCATTGGTCCTGTGACGTTAGTCACACTACTCATGTCTATTCCATTGCACTATCCAAACTGATCATCAACGAAGATTATAATGAAAGGTTGAAAACATATTTTAAACTTTGACAACCTTTCTCCCCTTTCTTGAAAAAACTCGTCCAATGATGCTCACGTCTCGGTTGGCATCATGCCAATATCAGTGGACGAGTTTATTTGGTCTCTCAAATGGGGGAGTGATACTGTCAGCTGTGCGTCAGCTGTGTGGAAATTATGTGGATATTTGTGTCACTTTGTTAATCAATTTTACGATGGAAACAACAGTTAAACTCTAGAAAGAAATTTCATCTTGTAATTTATTTGTTTGTTTTAATTGATTGTTACTTGTATTAAAGCAGATGTCCCTTTCTTCACCCGTCTTGTGAAATGGAATCTCCCAATGAACACCTGCACTTGACGCATGTTGATTTCACATGACCGTGCTGAAACGTGTAATAAATGCACAGTTAGCTTGATGTTATCGACACAAGTGTTATAGAATTTTCAATTTTGCACAATAACCTATATTTCCTACAGAATTAAAAAATACCCCAGTTTGATAGTGTTGATGCTCAGAGTCAAAAATGACGTAAAATAGTGTTGACTGACTTTCACCTTTTCTGTGTTTTTTTTGTATACATTATGGAAATGATATATCTAAAGTATATCGAACCAAAATAATCTAATGATTTCCCAGTCACCATATCCTCAGTGATATTACATCAAAATATTATCGTGCCTCAAGTTGTTCTACTTTAGATATATTAAACAATTCATGCTACAATATATATGAACAATTGAAAA
This sequence comes from Hanleya hanleyi, assembly GCA_036873755.1. NCBI lineage: Eukaryota > Metazoa > Mollusca > Polyplacophora > Lepidopleurida > Hanleyidae > Hanleya > Hanleya hanleyi. The sequence goes on from JAVTVY010014396.1 coordinate 14,149, forward strand.
AATCGAAGCAAGCACAATTTCAAACGTCATTTGATGAGGTTTTGCATCACTTTTGATGTCAAACTTGTCAAACTTGGGTAATTTTCCCTAACACAGCACAACTTTTTTTTGCAAAATTAAAGAGATAAATTTTTGACTTTCGTAACATTACATCAACAGGCTTTACCATAACTAACTCCTTTACAAGTGTGTTTATTTGTTCCCACAGATTGACACGGAGAGACTAGCAGCCTATCTGGTGACCTGTCTGGATTATGTGGAAACTATTGATGGCCGACTGAACTTCACGGAAGCGGAACTGAATGATGTCCAAGACAGGTTAAATTTGTGAAATATAATATTTGATATTTCAGTTAAAAAAGTTGGTGAAATCTAATATTTAATAGTGCAATTAAAATACTATTTGAAACTCATGTACCAGTGTACTGGGGTCATCTTATGAAGGACTGAGTGATTCATGTCTGACGTAGAGACTCATGTCAACCATGTGACCGAGACGAATGACATGAGCTCGTATGGTAAAATGCCTAATAAGTCAATCACCATATTAAACTTCAGGCAACCTCAATTTTGTCAATCTCACGTTCGGCTATTTCCGTATTGGCGGAACGAGCCTCTCACATAGAAAGCACAAATTCCCACCGGTGGGGAGCGTATGACGATCACGCAGTGAGCCGGTTACGAAATAGTGCCTTTCGTAATCGACAGATCTGGGTGCATTTTATTGTGAAATTCAGTTAATTTTAACCAAACGAACATAATTCATTCAAATTATACAAAACTATTTCTATGTCTAGTTGAATAATAGCAATCTATCCCCAGAACTCAGCAACTGGGCAAATTTCCGCCAATACGGAAATAGACGAATGCGAAATCGGTTCCGCTGAAAATTAATTGTGCGCATAAGATAAGATTCTTTATTGTACTGAGCATCCCATTTTGGGACAGAGTGCAAAACACATAAAAAGTAGAATAAATAATAAAGTAAACAAACAGGTGCTACATTTCCGTTTCCGCTCTGAGTTCTGGGGCTAGATTGCAATTTTGTGTGCAAATTCCAATTAGTTGATCCCCCTTCAAGAAACAATGGATTCTCTGCATGTTTTTTGACCATTTTGTTAACCTTGTGTTCCAAGAAATATGATCATCCCTGATTGTATGGTGGGAAATTCAAATTTCACTTCACGTGATTGAATTATATGGTAATTTACCATAGGCAAGATTTGTAATCTTTGGTATACCAGCTCATAATGCAATGCATCAAATACAGCCCTCCAGCTTAGGGCAGCATGGTTTACCATACCATGTTTGTCTGGCACAGGAGGTAAATTAAAGTGTCAAACAAATTAGGCTCTCTGACGATCCATTTTGATCATTAGTGTCTGTAGAGCCTAATTTTCAAAATTCAAAATTCAGAATTTTTTGTAGTTAGGGTCAGGGTTTTGCTAGGGTATGTTTGCTTGGGTCATTGTCGCCGTGTGACCAATAAGGTTAGGTGTGACGGTAAACTTCGAACAACCAACCAACTATACATTTGAATTGTAACATCTGGATCATCTATTTATATATCTGTGTGAGAAATGCCAACTATGGGAACGACATGTTGCGACATCATGAAAAAGTAAAAATTTCTCCAGATATTAGAGAAATGAAGATTTTACATGATTTATTCTTTCCCAATGAAATAATTTGTTGGCCTACATGTACATATGGGAGTAATTTTTGAGAAAAAGAATAATTTAGCTTGGATTTTTTAACTTCAGTAGCTGTATAACCTTTACCTATTTCTCCATATCAAGAAATTTTAGCATCATCGTATTGTTCATACCTTTTGTTAAGACATTGACAGAGTGGCTTCCCTTGCGTTATCCTTGACATGTGACGGCCCTAAAAATTTCTTCCATGGCAAAAACCTCAGCAAAGTTACAGCACACATTTAACTCCGGGTAAAATTTTGCCATTGTAAAGTACAGTGCCACTGCATTTACCATGGCATTAGCCAGGGCTTCATTTTTAGCGCGACTGATAGCTCACCTGCTTGCAAACACTCAAGTAAATTCATGTCACGGGAGTGATTTTTAGCTCACGTAAACTGTCACATTTATATTGCAGTTACTCGCCTGACTTTTAAATACCCACTTCTAAATATTTTGACGTGAGCTATTTTTAGCTCGGACACTAATTCTGAACACGAAGCCCTGATTAGCTGAATGCTGTAGCTAATTTCAAGGGCTTTTGTTATAACATTGACAAAGTTGCTTCCCTTATCCTTGACTATCCGTATTGATTTGAAAATTTTGCGTTGCATATTTTCCAGCTGCCCGGAAGACTTCTGTGCGCTGCCCACCACTGTAACCATGATGAAGAACTCTGCCTACCTTGATATGAATGTCCAGCTGACACCCAGAACCAAAACTCTGATCAGCATTAAATTCCGGACTAGGTATGTTAACCTGGCTGACAGGAATGGGGGAGGGCACTTCCGTCCAAAAATGCTCTTTCTTAAAATGCCGTCAGAGTGCATCATGGTGGCCATCTTGGATTTTTTTACATTTTCATGTAGAGCTTGGCCCAAAGATATAGTGTGGTAAGTTTCAGCCCTCTAGCCTTAGCGATAACGAAAATATATAGGGGGGGGCCTCTTTCCGTCCGTCACTCCCCCCCACCGCCAAATCGCCCATGCCAGATAGGGTTAAGGCCCATTCTCATGGTGCCATTGGTAGTAATTACTTGTAGCATACAACTGAGTTGCTTCATGCGATTTTAGTCGCATGCTACAAGTTGTATGGAATAGAACAGGTCCTATTTCATGTCATTAGTTGCATGCTACATATCAGGCGATTCTCCAACGAGTTGTTGCTACAAATCGCATTGTGGAATGTTGATAGTATGTGTGTACATGTAGACCGGCTGAACTCCATGTTGATAGAAGTTTTGCGCCAGTGTCTTGTGGGTACTGTACCGCTTCATCAACTCTACATATCATTGATTGTATGTTCTTCCAATTTTCTTCAATAGCCGATGAGAATACTGCATTTCATTTTAAAAATTTGAATTAACCAATGAATGTATCTCTTTAGCAACTCTTCATAGGCCAATTGAAATGCTGGATTTCTTTTTGAAAATTTGAATTGAACGATGGTTTACAACTTCATGTAGTTCAATGAGGTTAACCCAGTCAACTTAGTATTTGATTTAAAAAAAATCCTAACAGCAAATCCGAATTAGGGTTAAAATGCCACAAAAATTGTCTCGGAATGCAGACCAGATCCATTTTATCGGGAATAAAAACTGTTTAGATATGGTATAAATACAGTGCTGATGAATCGTATATTCAATGTCGGTATGATCTGTGTTTCAGAGCCAGTAGTGGGATGTTGTTTTACCTGGGAGGACCCGCCTACCTGACCGTGTTCATGGAGTCACAGGGATATCTCACCATTGGTCTCAATACCAAGGTGAGACTAACTGTACAGTCATAACAGTACAGGAAACATATGAGGCCAAATTTAATGAAAAGCTACCTACCCATTAAAAATACCCTTCCTGAAACATTTTTGGGGTATTACCAGAAAAACTGTTTTTTATCTGTAGTTTATGCAAAATTAACATATTTTTCTATACATTTACTCTAGCATAAAATAATAAAAAAATTCCCTACCTACCGCTCCAAGATTTACTTGATGGACTTTCCACAAAAAAACGAACGCTTTTTTAATTATGGCCTATCCGAACATTTGCAGGCACTGTGACAGAAAGCTAGTCCGTATACCTGAATATTACATGGAAAGGAAACTCGGACAAATGTTGTTTTTATATTAGTCTGCTGTTCACAATGTACTGATAGAGGAGTTATTTATATATATGAAAAATGGATAATTCTTAAATATGGCATTTTTGAACTGTAATGTCTGTGAGCATGATTATCATGTCATTCATGAAAACACGGATTATGTGGTATTCCTAAAATCATCTAGTGAACCAGTAACTTTAGCGAAATTGGAATATCCAGTTGTGTATTTCACTACTGTAATCTCTCTAATAATTCGATCACAGGAAGTGAAATTTTGCCTCATAAAATCTGGGGGTGATCTAATTTATTAGAACAAGAAGTTGACAAAATGGTCCAAAATTCGGGGGATAATTCTTTATTATTTTATTGATTTTAGAGAGTGATCAAATTTATTAGAACAGCCAATTGAGTTTGTTCCCAGAATTGGGGCTGATTGAATTATTATAGGGATTGAATTTTTAGAGGTATTACTGTACATATAATGTAATGTGATCCATAAATGTCTGATGTGATGAATTTTTTAGGGTACAGGAGTTGGCTCATTCAGTACAAGCTCTGTGGGAGGGTTTAATGATGGTGAATGGCACTATATCCGTGTCCGTCGAGAGGGGAACGTGGCCTCTCTATCCAACAACAGTGGACGACTGCTGGCCACAGCCACATTTGGTAACACTTGTTTTCCCCATAATTTCCATATTATTTGTAATGAATTTCTCATCAAATGATAAAATGAATTCCTGAATTCAACTGGATGCCATTGAAAAGAGATTATGCTAAGCTCTCTATGAATTTAATCACAGAAGCTCATTTTCTTACACTAAACTTTTGGGGTGGTTAAATTTTTTGAACGAAGTTGATGAAATGATTTTGCAAGCAGGATCTATTTTCGGTATCAGATCTATTTTAGATGCTTTTGCCGATATTTCAAAGTCAATTTTTCGTACAATGTTGAAATTTCACACAGTATATCAACTAAGAAGTATTAATTTATTCCTGTATTTTATGAAAATGTGTGTTGAGAACTGACGAAATAGGCTAATATCTACCATGTTATTTTGGGGTCATGGTGAAGATGATCTACCAATGTTATGACTTGCAGGCATGACAGCCTGACATCCAAAAATGACTCACAAATCCGCCATCTGACTTTCATTTTCACTGTTAATTCAGAATTACTGGAAGTATTTCTTGAAACTTCGAAATAAAATTAACATAATTGTGTTCATATATTGTGTGAAATTTCAAAGTTGTTCGATAAACTGACTCTGAAATATCGGCGAAAATGTCTAGAATAGATTACATAGTACAGACAATAATAGCAGTTTCTCCTAAATTTAGGAAATGATCAAATAGATTAGGGTGACTGATCCTAATGCACGGTAATCTCGGAAGTGATTCCCCTCCATAAATTCTTGGGGTGATCCAATTTATTAGAATAGGATGTTGACAAAATGATTCAATATTGTATAATCCATGATTTTAGAGGGTGATCAAATTAAATAGAATCAACAATTAAATTTTGTCCTCAAAATTGGGGGTGATTGAATTTTGATAGGGGGATTGAATTATTAGAGGGATTACCATATTGTTATTATTCAAATTTCATATTTTTACTTTTCTGTTTGTTCAGCACGAAATTGGGGATGGAACCCTTAGACAAAACAGTGGAAATAATTGGCTTATGAAATCGACATGATTTGAGGGTGATTGAATATTAAAAGGGGGACTGAATTATTTAGAGAGTTGATCATCTACAGTACCCGGCAGAAATAAGTTAACCGATTCTCTCATGTGAAAAGCGTGGCTATAGTAATGATGTGCTAAAAGCTAATGCGTCAAGCGGAGAACAAGCGCGCGACTCGTACATGACACTTTACAGAGTGTGAAGTTGCATTTAGGAAAAACGTTGTCAAGGGAAACTCCATGAGACACTTTGATGCATTTGAAAAATAGCACAGCCTAATCCTATTATATTAGTGATCGCGAGACTGTTTTTATCCACAAGAATTCACTCATGTTTCGGCTTTTCTCTTGTCTCATTTCAAGGTTAAGTTATTTCTGCTCTGTACTGTATTTACATGTAGAACATATATTGGCTTTCAAACTAGAAGAACGGCTTTGACAGTATTCTTTGTATCCATAGGCAACAATAGAGAATGAGAATCATCGACTCAGTTGCACATTATTGAGAGAACAAAGAAGAGCCTGTCTGTTCACTGACCCGCGACTTCAGCTGATCAGCCACTGGGTTGTTTAATTTCACATCTTCCTATCTCTTAACCCTGAATACTATCTTAAACTGGTGGTAGCTGGCATAATTGTATACATATGTACTATATTTCCCCAGTATTCAAGCATGATGACACTTTCTTTGAATACAGGGAAAATACAGTATGTATGAATAAAATTATGCCAGCTATCACCAGTTCAAAATAGTTTCCTGAGTTTAAAGATAGGGGAAAGTGAAATTATACAACTCAGTAGCTGATCAGCTGAAATCAGTGGTCAGTGAACTGACAGGCTCCTCTATTTTCTCTCAATAATGTACAACTGAGCCATTCTGGTATGATATTGATAAACTACCAGCGTATAAAACTTGAAATTGCCTCTCTTATTCATTCAATCAGACTACGAATGTTTTGTTTTATTTATGACACAGTTTCAGATTTCTCTGGTAAGAATTTGTACATGGTTAAGTACATCAAGTCTGGAATTTGGTTTGAGGCAAAAATCTTCATGATTGGGTGGAGATTACGAATTTCTACTTTCGATGGGTTGGATGGAGCATGTTCTCAAAGCCAGCACTATTACTTATATCTTTGATGCACTGTGACTTGTATACGGTTTTATATGGTGGTCTCAATGTGAAGGTGAAATGGAAAGGTTTTGAAGCATGTTTTATATCCTGAAGACAAAAACTGTGCCTATAGCCCAATTCGGAAAGAGTTTATTTCCCTTGTTGCACTAGGGGCCGTGCTGGTGCATAGAACTTTCGGTAAGTACCAAAGGCCCTCACAAGTAGTTTTAGTAATAAAATATTCTATTTTTCTAAAAAATTAACTTACTAATGTACTACACGAATACAGGATCTATCCATTCATGTAGAGAATAATAACAGAATAGTTTTTCAAAAAAATATTTGAAAATATATTATTCAAAATAATTGCGAGTGCCTTTGGTAAATGTGAAACCCAGACACTCTCGGAAGCATATTTTATTTCCTCTAACCGCAAAGAGTGGCAGTTATTCAGGGGGAGATCAGACACTTCCCGGAAAGGGCTACTTAATATGAATGACTATTTTGGATGAATTCTCTTGTAATGTAAAGCCAGATCTTCAAGATGAGACTTAAGAGGATGAAAATTGTTACTGGACTAACAGACCAACTGATTGTCTGATTGACTGGTCGACGGACTGACGCCCTGTGGGGCTCCCGGGGATTGACCTGGGGTGTCGTGCACACTCCAGATCATGGTAAGAATAGGCCTCAGCCCCTCAGAGAGCTTGTCGTAAGAGGCGACTAACTGGAGCACCCGTGGGGTTCCCGGTGTGAAAAGGAATAGGACCCTACCCGTGTGATTTCCGGGTGTGAAAAGGAATAGAAACCAAATGTCATGATATGACTGAAATACTGTTGAAAGCAATGTTAAATCATATTCACTCACTCACTCACTCACTCAGAGTGTGAAAAGGAATGGAAACCAAATGTCGTGATATGTCTGAAATAGTGTTGAAAGTGACGCTAAATCATATTCACTCACTGACTCGACTGACTGACTATTCTGATGATTTACTGTTGTCCTGGTGCCGGAAAAGATATCTGGGTGATTGAATGAGGTGACTGTAATATATAATATCATATTGATTGGATGTTATATGTTGTGTATCGCAATATATTGCAGTTGAAATTTCAGTTCCGGGTATTTTATTAAAATTGAGTATTTTTCTGCGAGTCTTAACAAATTTTACATTGTTTTATATCCTAAAATTACGATATATTTCGTTTTTATCAAACCTTTAGCACTACTGTCCTGAACGAGGAATTTTTGCTTTTATGCTTTCATAGTGCCCTCAAGAACGGTCAATAATGGGTTTTAGTACGTCACATGAACTTTTCACACTTTTTTACCAAATATATCAACTTTAAGATTACCGGATGTACATGTACATGTATATTCAAATAAATAAGTAAAGCATATTATTTTGCAATTAACAGACAATGCTTTATTCATGAATAACATTCTGTCATATTCTGTAATATGATAACTTCGTGTATTCTCAGGTGTTAATTGTATATAACTACATGGTATAAGAACTGATTAATGTCTGCTATGATTGAACACAACAAAATACTAAGAGAAGGTTTACTGTGGGGTCGCAGGTTTGAATCCTGTTTAGGACCAATTTATTCTTTCTCTCCAAAATCATTTTCATATCCACCGTGTGGGACTTCAAGACATTGAAATGGTGTGTCATTGTGCACAACCCAAATCATGGGAAAGGTGATGGAGAATAGGACTCAAACATCGTGATAGGACTGAAATATTGTTGAAAGCGATATTAAATCATATTCACTCAGTCATTCTTATATCTACTTGTAGGACAAGGAGTAGCCCAAACTCTGAATGCTGCCAATCTATATATTGGGGGTGTGGCTTCTGTCTCCATGGTGACTGGGCTCCCACAGGCAACGAGGACAGCTCTCCGGGGGTGTTACCAGGAACTACGTTTCAGCTCTTTTAGCATTGCTTCAGAACCCGCCAAACTGCTCAGCTTTGATAATTTCAATTCTGAAAGGTGCGTATGTCGGCAATGGGGATCGCCAGCCACACTAGGTGGCGCTAGTGCTTCAGCAGGTAAACAAGACATGGCGTCATAAAACGAACATTTATAATGTCATTACATTATGATGTTGCCTTTGTGATGTCCAGAGAGGCGCAGCCACCTGGCGTCAGTTCCCGAACCCCAGCTTTCGTTGGGTCTATTCTGATACCAGTACAATTAACACTTTAATGTACCAGTAAATACATTTTGAGACCAACACACACACACATTTTTGTAGGTGACCTGCCATGCTCCCCAACTATGCTACAGCTCATTGCTGTCATCTGTGCGTACTGTCTGGACAGTTGATGGTCTGTCGTCACTGCCTTGTCTGCAAGATATCTGGAGAACTACTCGACGAAATTTCACCAAACTTGGATGGAAGCGTCATTGGGATAGCCCCTCGTCTGATTAGGTTTTGGTGTGTGCGCATTCATCATGGTATGCATCTGCCCGTCGTCTGTCCATGCGACCTTGCATTGGCGGGGCGTGTTGGCTTGGTAGTTACAGAGGTTTTATCGACCCGTCAAATCACTCCAGTGAGTATATTCCCATATCTTCGTGGAATAAATCTAATCCTAGTACGGTGTCTTCTGTCTTGACGATTTGTGCTTGGGCCAAGAAAAAAAATATGTCTAGTTCCCGGTTACCCGACCGAGTCTAAATAAATCGTGCGAGTCTAATAATTTTATCAGCAAATTCCAACGAAATCACAACGAATACCGCATTTTACAACAACAACAACCGTAAAGCGGCGCGCCCACTGTCAACATGCCGTAAAGTGTGACGTGATTGTAGAGCAGCATGGCATGGCGGCCAGTTGACGATCTTTTCAGCAAATAAAGCACCTACTTCTAGGTCGGGAATCGAGAAATCAGCAACGTGATTAGGGTTCCGTCGACCTGATCATGTTTATCAGGACAATTCTAAACATATTCTCCATCAACTTCGAAAGAAATGTACTGATTTTATGGCTTGAAATGGCGTTTGTTGAAGCAGTGTTTCGCGGACACGGCAAGTGGTGTTCGTTTTCAGTGAAATCGGCGACGACACAGTCAAAGTCGATGTCAAAGTCTAACCGACCTGTACCATTTCTCCGCTAAAAAATCCAAAATTTCCCGACTGTTTTATTATGAAGGCATTGCAATAAACCCCCAAGATTCAAGCAAGTAATAATTCTTCGTTTTTCCAAGAAATGGCGTGTTCAAATCGTTGTATTATCCCGTCTCGTTTCTCAAATTGCTCGAATTAGATAGGCGCTGGTACAGATCTCCATGATGTTCAAATTAATTTCCCATTTCATTTTATGTTGTATATGTCAATTTTTTTCTTCGGACTTTTCCAGAAAACAAGTGCACTCCCCCTATGGAAGGCACTGGAATTCCACATGGAATTTTGTATTTTTCACTAAAAATCCTTGAAATTCTACAGGGAAATTTCATCATTCCTGGAGGGAAATCCTTGGAATATATTGTTTTGCATATCAAGTTAATAAATTAAAACGATACTCGTTTTGGTGGTAATTGAAAACAGCAGTCAAAACACATTATTGGCAATTATTATTTCTACAATATCAGTACAATAACTGGTTTCAGCAGAAGTCGTTGAAATATCAAGATTTGCTGGATATTTGCAAAAATACCAACATGGAGGGTATTCATCCCCCCCCCCTTCTCCCTTTATCTTTTTGGTGATAAGATCTTTTGAATATCTGAAAATATAGGGGATATATGTCCTGGGAGAATATGTTCAAGTGGGTGGGAATGTTGTACAATCAAGAATAATTTGTAGAGCATTGTATATGGGACAGGAGTACTGGACATCTCCAAACAAAGGTTTGGTTGATATAATATGACCAATAATACATTGTCGTGTGGTGAAATTTGAAATCAGCCCCGATGGCCAAAAATCAGCCCCGTGACCCTGCAAGACGGGGCCTATTGATCAGCCCCGTCTTATTTCTAGAATGCAAGGCCTGCTACTTGTATATGTATATACAGGCCTTGTCTGCAAGATATTTTGAGAACTACTGGATGGAATTTCACCAGACTTGGATGGAAGCTTCATTGGGATAGCCCCCTCATTTGATTAGATTTTTGGTGTGTCAGTGTGTATGCAAACATTCGTTTGTGTCCATCCGTCCGTCCATCTAATTGTTCATGTATATACAGACCTTGTCTGCAAGATATCTGGAGAACTACTCGACGAAATTTCACCAAACTTGGATGGAAGCGTCATTGGGATAGCCCCTCGTCTGATTAGGTTTTGGTGTGTGTATGCAAACGTTCGTTCATGTCCATCCGTCCGTCCATCTACTTGTACATATATATATACAAGCCTTGTCTGCAAGATATCTGGAGAACTACCCCACAGAATTTTGCCAAACTTGGGTGGAAGCTTCATTATAATGGGCTCATCTGATTAGGTTTCGGTATGCATGCATGCGTTTGTCTGGGTATGTTGTCTGTCTGCCTGTCCATCTACTTATACATGTATAGACAGGCCTTGTCTGTAAGATATCTGGAGAACTACTGGACGGAATTTCCGCGAACTTGGATGGAAGCTTCATTCTGATGGCCTCTGGTGAACTTCACCAGACTTGGATGGAATCTTTATTGGAATGGCCTCCGCATCTTATTATGTTTTGCTGTGAACGCGTGTTTGGTGTTCATCCGTCTGTCTACTTGTACATGTATAGACAGGCCTTGTCTGTAAAATATCCGAAGAACTACTGGATGGAATTTCCCCGAACTTGGATGGCAGCTTTATCGTGATGGCCTCCTCATCTGATTAGGTTTTGGTTTGTTTGCGTGCATCCATCTGTTTCTGATGTCCAGCTTTGTTTACATATATGTACAGGACTACTCTTGTCTACAAGATATGTAGAGAACTACTGGATGAAATTTCTCCAAACTTGGATGGAAGCTTCATTGAAATGGCCTTATGATCTAATTAGGTTTTGGTGTGAGCTAGTGCTTGCGTGGGTCCATGCAAAATGTGCTTATCTGTCTGTCCAATTTTTGTTCACTCCATATCTTGGAAACTACTGAAGGCAGATGCATGAAACTTAGGTGTGGCTCTTGTATGTTTTGCATCTTTCCTATAATGTGATCAGTTTCGAAATAATTGATGCTTCACAATTACATGTATTTCACATTGGTTGGACGCTGTAGATGTCGGCAATCCACTCATTGCTATATAAATCCCGACACCTCACTGGGTTACTGCAACAATGAAAATCGCCTCTTTGCAATTAATATTTTTAGATGCGCATCTTTGTTTAGGATACTTATTGCTATATTCATTTTATAGCACTTTGCCTTAAATTATGTGCCCACTCAAGGCAAGGTGAGAGGTTGGGGGAGACGTACATGTATGTTTTTGCTTAAAAAAACAACCAGCATAGGCTTCATGCCGGAGCGGCAACTCAAGGGTCAAAGCGGAACCTCTAGTTGAAATTCACTTGTCATTGAACTGGGAAATTTTTGAAATTTATGCTGATGAATTTTCTTGCCATTCTTTTGAGATTGAATTTCTAGATATGGGTTCATTGTGATGATTCAGATTTGATGTGTTTGGGTAAAGTTTGGATACTCCAAGGCTGAAAAAAATAGTTTCATTGGTTGAAAAGAAATGGTCAGCCTATCAAATGCAAAATGGCACATTATTTCTCTGATGACCAGTGAGCAGGTTTGTTTCAGTCTCTGCCATCAACGTACAGCCGATGTTATCCTTCTTTTGATTGCTTGAATGCTTCCATCAAATTTAGGTCAAGTATGATGTCACATAAAATGAGGCTTTGCCCTTCAGCAGAGAGGAGAAGGTGTGCAGCCATGGGAATAAGTAATCTCGCCTGAAAAAAAAAATCCCTATTTTTTTAAATAATTCCTGGATCAAGCCCTTTTGAAAATTAGTACAAACCATTGTATTCGTTGTTTCAAAATCTGTACCTGTGAACATTCGCTCAAATTATAATATCGTTGCAAGTTTTAATTTCGGCCAACCATGGGTGCTCAACATCTCAAAATCTGGGCCTTCTTCAAACTTTATATCGCATCTTTAGTAAGGGAGATAATTATGCATCCTATGAATTGGGGACCTTTATGTTTATTTGGTGCCTTTTGTCAGTTGGAATGTTTCCAACCAGTCAAAGTAAGAGTTATTGCCCATGGCCACTAGATGGCGCCATTGTCAAGCTTGGGCAAATGATTGTGATAATCAGTGTAGTCATCAAACCTTTTGGACGATATGACTCAACAAAGGCGATGTCACCATGGCAACATCACAGTATCACAATGTTGCAATGATGCAATAAGTTCACCATGCCGACATCGCATCGACACTGGTGTCAGTCAGTGGGCATGGACAAATGCTTTAACTTTGACAGGTTTAAAACTCGCCTCTTTGAACGACACCTGCCGACAACTATTTCCGAAAGGATTTACTATAATATTATTCATTTGACTGCATTTTCATGAAAATTTTGCGTTTATGTACCTCATATTGAATTGTTACCATGCTAAACAGCACTTGCTAATGATATCTTCTGTTTTACAGGGATATAAAACATGGAAGCTGTTTTGGTAGCGAGGTCTGTGACCCTGCATGCCCCACCCCTCAGCAGTCATGTGACTTCTCATGTCAATGCTCCCCTGGATTTCAGCCAATCACAAATGAGATCAGTCTGCGCTGCGAGAATATCGACGACTGCTCCCCTAATCCATGTCAAAATGGTGGTGCTTGCAGCGACAGAATTCTAGATTACGAATGTCAATGTCCTATTGAATTCAACAAAGGTATGTAATATGTTCCTACGAAGTAGGCTACCATCTGCAAATTTTCCGGTAGTCAGTGAGTGAGTGAGTGAGTCCATCTGAATCCTTCCATTGGCAAAATAAGGAGAACCGTTGACATTAGAACCTTGATTCTTGGCATGAAGGTACATTAGGAGACTGTTACCAGCAAGTTCTGAGCTAACCTACTTTTGATGAAAATTTCATGGTGATTTTTGATGAAAATCACTGGTGATTCTGACTTGGACCGTGCCGATCTTAATATAGGCAGGATTCCAACTTGAGGCGGGAGAATTTCCAAGAGTTCAGTGCGCGTCGGAGTCCTAATGACTACCCTACTTCGTAGGTCCTGTGACGTTAGTCACACTGCCATGTGCACAGTATAGAAAACAATTAGTTTGTAATCACTGAAGTAATTTGTTTTCAAATCAACCCACTAACCATGGGAGCTGTGTCATAACAGTCATCAAAGGGGTACTTTATGTTGGCTTTCAAAACTACTGGTCTGCTACTTGCTATTTTTGTGGGAGGCCCGTTGGCCGAGTGGTTCCGATCACCGACATATAGTGCTGGCGATTGGGTGCCTTACTCTGGTGGCCGCTGGTTCGAATCCCACATGCGACTTGACTGATTTTCAGCATAGAATCTGTGCTATACTAAGGCCGGCTGTGTTGGTACATGTGTTTCGGGTCAGCCGCCCGCATTGAATTTACCGATATTACGTGTGTATGGTATAACATGCGCCTTGATTTTTTCTGAACAATGCTGTATATTTCAAACTTGACAAAGGTTATCAGGCAATTTTGTGGGGAATTTACTAACCAAGATCTAAAACTTTTGTGTCTTCCGCATCACATTTTCCATAAAACACCGTCGATCTTTATTTCGTCGACTGTAACGCAAATCATGCTTCATCAGGATGGTAAACATGGTAAATATAGGGAACCCAGTTCAGTCACGTAATATTGTGGAGGTATATGGTTCCCGACTCGCACAATGGTGAGGTCACTGTCCCAAGAAATGATATAAAAGTCGGATTCCGTCGACGCGGTGGAAGAGGACCGCGTATGTTTTGGGGAATTAAACAAATTAGTCTGGCAGAGATTCTGTAACAATTTATTGTCTTCCAATAATATCTTTCAATATTTAGTGCGAGTAAATATAAACATCGAAACTGAAGAAATTAGGGATTTCACAAATGAAAATGGTATTGCTGATCCGGGTGTGTTCTCAGTCGTGGTTTTGCATATACATTCGTTCAGCATTCGCCGGGCGCCATGATGGATATCCGGGTGGAGGCGGAGGAATATATCTGTCTTAAAATTGCCTCAAGCAAACCCAAGGAAACGTATTTGGATTGGAGCGGGGTGGCAGTTAATAAAAACATAACATTCGAACAGTTAGTCCAGCAAATCCAAGTAGCGGGGAAGAAAATAACCGGTTCAACTACCCAGCTCAAACAAAAATGTCAAAATCAAAAACCATTTTTTTTGCTGCCGTGTTTTTTTTATTTCGTGTTGATTTTATGATTTGTGTTGTGTTGACCTCCCTCCCTCATCGATTTTTCATCAGCAGCTGACCTGAAACATAGGTTCAAACACAGTCGGCCTTAAAGGCCCATTTTCACAGCATGCAACAAGACACGCTAATGACAGATCTAGGTGTTATTGGTGGATTTCCACAGCAGGCAACTTGACGACATGCTACAGTGAAAATGCATTGAAATTTGAGTTTGAACATGTCATTGTGCCGAGTGATGTGAGTAATGCATCATTGAATAACACAAGGGATACTTTTTCAGATGTGGTTGTCGATGTCAAAACGCGTGCTGTGGAAATGGGCCCAATGCTATGACATCGTTTTGCATCTTTCATAGCTGAAGAGTTCACATCTCATGACCACACTATACGAATATACTTGCAGCATAGGGGGCCGGCCTACTTTAAGAATGTAAAATACATGCCTTTGTATCCAGAAGCACAACAGTGAAACAAACAATGCAGCAGGTTTTCAGAAATGGGGGTAGATCAGGGTAAAAGTTCAGAAAATTGTTTTCCACATTTTAAATCACGTTTTCCTTCAGAAATCGGTACTGCATTTGTGTAAATCAGAAATGAATTACTTACCCCAAGTGATTACAGAGCTATCTATTCTTGAATCACTCCAGCTTATAACATGTGTACCACTGGCACCATATTAAAGTTCAGGAATAGAAAGCAAGTGGACCAGCTATTTCTGCTGTGGTTTACCAACTCAGCTTTGTCTAGCCCCCCAGCCTTGATATTCTGTTTTGGGACTGGGTGAAGGGCTGAGTCAGGCCCCAAGTATTCCTCTAGAACACTGAGATCCAAGATAAAGTTTATTCCAGACGGGAGAGAGAACTTTCTTGCACACATGGTCCAAGTCCCCTCTCCAGAATATAGCTAGTCTGAACAATTCTTACTGTCATTAAAGTTCATTATGGTGTATCATTAATGATTCAATCACCATATTTGAATTCAATCAGTCCTAATTTTGAGGACAAAATTCAATCAGTAATTCTAATAAATTTAATTATATGTGCAAAATCAGTAAAATGAAGTAATGGATTATCAGCACCATTATTTTGGACAATTTTTTCTCAGCTGTTCTAATGAATATGATCCCCCCCCCCAACCCACCCCGGATTTTTATCGTAAGAATGTTTGTGTATTGCGAAATACGGCAAAATTGAACTGGCCTAAAAAATAAAATCAGCACCTATCACAGCGAGAAATAATTTTTCGTGTGTAGATGTCGTCAAAGAAAAGAAGTCTAAGAATGGAGCTGTGCAAATGCATTGAAAAGTTTATCCCTCCTTTGCACCACATGGACTGTATAAAGTACAGCAGTATCGACACTGCTTGGCGGACTGAAACTTTGGGAGAGTGTTTGAAATAATCAATCTGTGGATTACAGACCAAATACCATGATTTATGTTTTTCAGAATGCCCCAGATTTTCAGTATAACAGGCCATATTAAAAGAAGTTGCAACAGTTGCAAAAGGCAGTGATAACATTCTATATTTGAGTATAAACAGATATGACTGAGTGCTACCAGCATATAGGACTGGTTACCCGTATACACTATCTATGAAACTGGACAACCGGGCAATTTGTAAAAAATTGTCGTCAGTCGTTCACATGGATGTATGAAAACTGGACAAGGAAACGTTGGCCTTTAATATGTAGCTGGTTATTTTCAATGAGATACACACACCTGTCAATTTCAGGATTAATTACGACATGAGAATCAAAGATGGCCAGACCAATATTAATCTATCAAAATAAATTCCTCCTTCTTTCAACCGACGATCAAATATATGGGATACAGTTCGACTCAGAATTTGGTCCAAATTTTGGACAGATTTACAATGTATAATGTTAGAGATGACTGGATTATTACAGTCTGTATTACAGAAGTGTAAGATAAATGTTATAGATATGGTGACATGTTGTCTTCTCTCACCAATAATAAACCATCATGTACATGTATGTATAATGTTAGAGATGACTGCATTATTACAGTCTGTATTATAGAAGTGTAAGATAAATGTTATAGATATGGTGACATGTTGTCTTCTCTCACCAATAATAAACCATCATGTACATGTACAGTCCCAGAGAAAATGTGGTTTGCCCATCACATCCATTCCCCCATTCAGGTCTGACCTGCCCTCAACAGAAAAATAATTTCTAGCTACCATGGTAACAAACCAGCTGTCGTCTAAGTACTCCCAGCATGAAGCAAAAATACTTCAATATTACTATGTCAAGGGGAGACAAATGGTGAAATACCAATTACTTTACCCTGAAGATGAATGATTTTTTCATGCATGTGTCTTTTCGCATTACTAAACATGAAAAACTTTCTCTTCATTATTAAGCACGAAATAAATATCAGATGAAATCTATCCTATTTTTCACCTTCATTATTACAGATGAACGCAAGATATATTACTTGTACATAATTGTTCCCAAGTCCCACAGCGTTGCAAGAAAAATCAATTTACCTGTAATGACCACGTCTAACGCACACACACAGCCAGGCACATTTGTAAAAGGGGTTGTTGGAACCACACACAAAATGTTACTACTTTCCTACTAGTACCAGTATAGCACACAACATAGCATCCATTAATTTTCCCTTCACAGCTGAAATCGTATATTTTGAAGGAACTTATGCCTACAGTTCAACCCAGTCTAATGCTGGTTTACTGGCCCATAGTTTGCTGATGATAAATGAAGTAATGGACAAAGCTACTTAATGTCCTGTGAATTCGGTTTTAAATGGTCCAATGGAAGGCTTAAAATGCTGGCTGAATTAAAGCCTAGCCCAGCTATTTGTGAATACAGGCTGTCAGGGCTGTTATCAATTAAGCACAATGACATTCTGTTTACTATGGGACCAAGTACAACTACAAACCTTTCTGAAATCCTAATTCAGTCCAGCCAATATGACCATGTTAGCCATTGCCACTGTACATGTGCATGCCCCTACCCCAAGGCAGATTCCAACAGAGCAAAGGATTCTAATAGCCCTGACCCCATTCTGTCAATCAGGGTGAGATTCCAGCACTACTGGCTAGCCACAACATTCCCATCTGGAATTACTGCCTATCATCTCTGGGCCAGATTGGGCCCTCTGGTCATTTAGCCAGCTCTGTATTGTTTGTGCCTGTTAGGGGCATTATTGAGCCAGCATATGGGAGGTACCCCAGTGTACACAGTCTGAAGGAGAGCTGAAATACCTGAAGAGCTTTAACAGTTGAATGTCAGCAAACACAATCTGAGAGAGCCAAGCAAGCCAACAAAAAAAGATATTTGGGGATACATGTAGAACCGAAAGCAAGGGCAGATACATATTAGAATATTTGCAGTGTTTATGAGCATGTAATGAATTCCTTCTTCTATAAATGTAGATACAGTTGTAACTCCCTCCTTTATTTCAAAGATGCACTGTAAATGCTGGTATATAGGAAAGATCACGGAATTGTGACCCAATCTATCTGTACATGTCATATGGTGTAGGGTTGTCTCAATGTGATTTATTCAAATGGTAGGTCCATGTGTGAAAGTCTGTCGGTTACTTACCGAAGGGTGGTGGTTCTCTCTCCGGGTACACCGGCTTCCTCCACCAACCAAACTGACTGTCACCATATGAGTGAAACAAACTTGAGTGTGACATTAAGCCAAATTCCCTCCCTCCCTCCCTCCCTCCCTTCAAATGGTAATGGCATGATCTCTAATAATTCAATGACATTAAATCACCATTCTATTCGATTGAAATAAATATATGAAGGACAATATATTACCAACATTGAGCAACCCAACTGTAAACAGTTTTGAATGATTAGGGTTAAATATAAGCAAAATATGTTTTGGAATCTTAAAGCTTCTAAAGGGTGCTTTGAAGTGACCGAATTAAATATAGACCATATTAAATATAGACCATATTCAATATAGACCTTACCCAAACATGTATAAATGTGTTTTCCCAATCAAGAATTAAATCACCAGTTTTCTCTTATCAAGGTTCGGGAGTCATGGTGATAGACTTTCAGTTATAAGGTCCTGGAATTGAGAGAGTCAATGCTTCAGCAGATTTTCATGTATGGTATACTTTTTGCTAGTTTTTATAGATAATAATGTTTCATAGCAGAATATTTGCATGTATGTTCTTCTAGCACCATCGAATGTTTTTTTTGCAGGGGTAACTAGCAGTGAACTGGGTCTCGATGCTCTGTCCTAGGGCCAAATATGGAATTGCTCCCTTCAAGAACTGGTGTTGCTTCAGTCAACAGCACCAACACCACAGAAACATCTGTCAAGGACTGTCAAGGGGTTTAAATTTCCCCAGCCTGCCATAAGTGAAGACCTACAGTAAACTACTAATATGCCTTGACCATGTGGGGTTAATTTAAGATGGCAGGACAGGGCTATGGTTCCATGAATAGGTACAACTTATATGGTGCAGAACATGTTGTTCATTGCTGTGCTCTGTATTTCTTTTGGGAAAACAGATCATTTTGGTCTTGCTGGAAACAAACTGACGAGGAAAGGAGAGATGTTTGTAGAAGATGAAGCTGGAGAGATGAAATTGCATTGGACAAGCTCAAGTTATATGGACCATTGAGTGTCCAAAACAACAAATGTTTCAAGCAGATGTAAAAGAATGTAAACACTGATCAATTTAAATGTGAATGGAAGCAGCTGTTTGTCACCTACATGTACATGTATAGGCAGGCTCCTTCATGAAAATCTTATCAGACTTTTTCGGTCAAAATATCATTTCCAACTCTTTCTACAGGATAGGAGGAAAGGCATGGATTAAAATCAGTAAATCATTTTTAGAGTCAATAGATGTTATCACAATTCAAGCAATCAGCCATTAAAATTCAATCGCACACTAATATTCACACTGTAATTGTCCTACATGCCCTATTTATGCCATTAAAATTCAATCGCACACTAATATTCACACTGTAATTGTCCTACATGCCCTATTTAACAAAATATTTTAACATCAAATTCACGAAATATGGCTCTAGAAATTAATGATAATGTGGTCCAACTTATACATGATCTGACACAAATGTGGTTCATAAGCCAATTATATACATGTACACTGTCACATAATCAAATCAGCCCACATAATTAAAAGTGCCACCATAGTCTTGTTAATGATGCATGTAATTAGCACAAAGTATGCCCACCATATGCACATGGTCAATTTCTGTCACTGTATCACAATTTAGGAAAAAAAATCCTAAAATACAAGTGCATGTACATGTATCATAGCAGAAATGTTCTTGAAATGAGGTCCCATAAAGCAGACCTCACAGCGGGGCCGATTTCAATTGAACTAAATAATCAGCACTTAAGGTAATCCCTCTAATAATTCAATCCCCCTATCAAAATAAAAATAAAACCGACATTTTGGTGACAAAATTCAATCGGCAGTTCTAATAAATTTCATCACTCTCTAAAATCAATGAAATAACAAAGAAATAATGGATTATATGTATGATTTTGAACCATTCTGTCAACTTCTTGTTCTAATAAATATGATCACCCCCCAGATTTTATGGTGGAAAATTTCACTTCCTGTGATTGAATTATTAGAGGGATTACCATACTTTTTACCAGGCTGATAAGTAGGCTGATAAGTAGGCTGATAAGTAGGCTGATAAGTAGGCCCTGTGAAAAGCTCTCCTAATACAAGGCCTGATAGTATGCTCATGTATATATTGATACTGCCATGTCATAACACTACATCTCTCATGTACATGAAGGTTATTATTGTTCTGGACATGTAATATAGATTTGCTTATCTACCAGCCAACCGGAGAGAGATAAACCCGAGCATACAAAACTATAAATCGTACAGAAAAAAGACAGGGATCATGTGGCATTGACCCACAAACGACGGCAATTAGTCTGGAGTCAATAAAACAGCTATATATACCTGGTGATTACTCCAGGGTTTTATTAATATACAAAAGATCAATACTTGACATGCTATGATATGCACCAGGGATCAGGTGCATTTCCCATTATGTAGATAGCTAGCGTTCTGTGTCTATTGAGATTTTACCATGCCAGAACACGTTTGTTCTCTCAGTTGGTACTCTAGCTCTCAGCCTCAGACAGTTCTTCTACAGGATCCACAGTCAATTTGAGAAATTTATTCCAATACAGATGACAATCTTTTTTTTTTTGCATTGCAGATCCCAAACCTTCTAAAACTTATTCCTTGATATTATTTGCTAATAATAAATATCAACAAATACTACTTGTGTAAATTATTTTGCTGCATCATATTCAATTTTATTCTGTGACATGTTCGTAATTTTCAATTGCTGAAAAAATGCAGAATCTTGTGCAAGTTCCAAGATTTGGAGTCAAATAATTATTTAATTACAATATCCAGAAATTAATGATCAATACTCGTTTTATATTAATGCATTTTAATAAAAAGATACGTGGCTTGATGAAATTTGCAAAAACTACTTAAGATTTTGAGTTGTTTTTTTTGACCAAAATTCCCGCGGCTGTTTGCCATGATAAAGGTCACATTGGAAAGATTATTTTCACTTCTCTCTTTGTAGTTTCTCAAATCCAAATAATGAAAAATAATGGCAACTACGATTGTATAAGAAAACCATTCATCACTGCAGACGCTGAAGTGATCTGATCGAGTGCAACGTGTCAGCTGAGGCACACGTATTACACTTAGTCTTAATCTTTTTTAAAATATCAATTTCAGCATGCAACCCAGTGAGTGAATAGGATTTAATGTCGCTTTCAACATTATTTGAGTCATATCGCAACGAACCAACTAAGCACCACCCAGCCAAGTTCCACTCCTGCTGTATTGGTATTTGAAATTCCGAATTATGTTTCGCAAATATGTGGACTGCAAATTATCATTCTCTGACTGTCAAGAGTTTGTAACCTTCTAAACTGTCAGTGGAACACCCTCCGACTGTACTGTGCAGAAAAATGCGGCGCACATGCACATTCGGTCTGTATCAATTTTGATAGACACAGGGAGCTTGTATCTGCATATATGAGAGAGATGGGAAATGCATGTAGCATATGTTGTAAATGAATTAACAAGTTGTATGTAAAATGTCTTGTTTAGCCGTGACACGCTGAGACCGCTCTGCTCTGTTTATTAGCGGATGATGCTGATTGGCTGGGAGCCATATGCACAAAAGCTGTGCGCCGTTGAGTTCCATCTCAGTGCAATCAGGGGATACATGTATATAGAGACCCCATATTTTGACACTTCACCGTAATACCACCGTCCACACCCCCCAAAACTCTTGTTTTGAGAGCCTGTGTATATGAGATAGCAGGAGATATACAATCTCATGTCATGAGGATCTATTTGAAACAATGCAACATATAAAACACTGCATCCTACTCATGCAAGGTTTAAAAAGTTTACTTTGTATATTGATTTCGAAACTATATGACTTGAAGGCTGGATTAACTTTTTAATTTAAATAAACACGTTTGTCAAAGTCAAAATTAATGTGAATAATTCATGCCACTTAGATCCCTTAGTTCATGCAAACGTGGCCAGGTTATGCGATGAATTTGTTGGGAAATCCATACACTGAACGAAATGAAGAAATCATTGGCATGTTTTTGACAAACATTATCCAACAAAGCAAATAACTGCCTTATTTCTATTGAACTTTTTTTAATGAAACAATCTGATGACTGGAGAATCGCACCCATCAGTGAAGGTCAGATCAGCCATCAAATGTTACAGATGTAATTCGGTAAAGGTAGCGGACATGACTTCTCAAAAATAGCACAGAAGTCTAATCAAGTTCAATCAAATCTAGGGGCAAAGTACAAATACCTGCTGCACCATATGAACCTGATCAAGCAGTTGCAGAGTGTCAGTGATAAACAGCCTTATAAGAAAGGTATTGGATGAGTAATAAACAGCTCAGTGTAAAAGCAAAACACAGAATACTGGTTGTTCTGAATGCATATTATCACATATTGTTTAAGGCCACATTTCACCTTTTGGATGAAGACATTGCTCACATATTGTACTACCCTACCTCTAGTCTGTGAACCTACGAACTGTAGGTATCATTCACCAAATGGAATCTGGGCCAAATACATGTAGATAATAAAATCTAGTACAAATACTAGACTGTCAAATCTGGTCGGAGTAGGCCAATAAATGAGAATTGCTGGCTTTATGATTCAGATCATTTTTGAAGTTGTTTGGGCACTATGAATTTGAGCACCGAAACGAGAAGTAAATGTACAAATTTTTTTCCTTATCTGAACATGCTGAAACCAATAGTAATACAAGTATTGCTTAAAGGTGAACTGCAAAGCTTTTAATTTTATCTAAATTGTTGCTTATATACATCTTGTCTTATGTGACATAACTTTTATACGTTTTTGGGGCAAATATAGTTTGCAAAATTGTACTAATAACAATATTTAAGTTATCCTGTTATAAATCCATCTTGAAAACTTGCATCGCTTGTCTTTCTTGGTTTGTAGAACGTTATGACGTTATAGTGGTCCCCTTCATTCAAGTTTTATTCAAATGTGACGTCATGCTACGTCGGATGAATGAACGAGGACCACTATAACGTCATGACATTCCAAAAACAACGGGAGGCAAGCGATGACGTTTTTAAAAGTTCTGGCTCTCGGTATAAGTTTTGACTTCTCATATACCCAAAATAAAACAATAACCCACAGAACTATTACCACACATAATTGTAAAAACTATAGAAGTTCTTGTTTTATGACATTTTAACAGAACGTTGGAAAGCTTTTCAGTTCACCTTTAATGCCAAGTTGACAGGCTGTATTCCAGACTGTTTAATACTCACAGATTCCAGACTATTTAATACTCACAGAGCTTCCATGGGTTTCAGCTGTCCCGCACCGTGGCTTGTTTCAATATTGAGTATGGTTGTCCAAATTAAAAGTCTAGATGAGGCGCTCTTTGCTGTAATGTCTACAGGTTTTATAAACTCCTGTCTAATACATGTATGGGCTATATAGTCAAGTTGGCTGCAAACTCTGGGTTAAGTATGTGTAGGCTATAAAGTCTGGCTCAACGACTCGAGGCTGCAAAGTCTGGACCAAAGTAGGCTTCCAAATCTGGTCTGAGGCTGCAAAATCTGACCGAAGTAGGCTCTATTGTCTGGTCCAAGTAGGTTTCATAGTCTGGTAAAACTGGGCTCAAAAAAGCTGGTCTCAAGTCGGCTTTCTATTCTGATCAACAGGAAGCTTCGAAGTCTGGTCCAAGTAGTCTTCTAAAGCAGACTTCACTGTCTGGTCCAATTACGTTTCATTGTGTGGTCCATGTGAGCTCCATTGTCTAGTCCAAGTAGGCTTCAAAAGTCTGGTCCAAGTTGGCTTCATTGACTGGTCCAAACAAGCTCCATTGTCTGGTCCAAGTAGGCTCCATTGTTTGATCCAAGTAGGCTTCAAGTCTGGTCCAAGTTGGCTTCATACATGTAGACTAGTCCTGTTGAGGCAAATTATTCTCTCAATTTTTGGAATGTACTTCAAAACTTGTACAAATATCGCTGCTGCAGTCCCAGTGTGTGTCTTCTCTATGAGATCAGTATGATCAAATGTTATGGTGTAGCAGTATTCACCTGTCTGTCACCATCATGTAATAGGTCAGGAGGTCAGCCTGACTATACACACTCCAGGTGCATGTACATCCTGGTGGAAACCAGTCCATAAAGATAATCAAGCAGATAACACAGCTCCATAGATAATGGAGCCTGATAACACAGGTAATCAATCCACCCCTACTACATGTAAGTGACTAAATAATGAAACCAATCAGGAAGCTGACCTATATGTTCTGTGGAGTTCCAAGAGACACAGATTTTTATCGGGATGTATCGTCCAATAAACAATTATACAAATGGAGGTGCATATATAGTATTCCCAGCAGATCATTAGGGATAATGTAGCGCTTTATACCGAAACTGGCCATTGGTGAGAACGATATCGGGATGTGATGTTAATCTCTATTGAAATCAGCCATTGGTGTTCTCAGGATATGATTTCAAGCTCTGTTGTGACCAACTTTGAATACTCGATCACCACAAAGAAAAAGTCTTCAATTCTTCGGTTTGAGAAACAGCAAATGCAAAAATCCCAGTCAGGAAATCAGGAAGTTAAAATAATGAATTTTAATCCACTCCGCTCAAGCATGTGGGCTCTCACACAACAAGCAGTGGTTCCTGACACAAGCCCCTGATCTTTAACGGCTTCCTTTCGGAGAAAGAAAACTACACAGGTCGACCTGGTTCAGACGTTAGCCTGGGTTTGTTCTAATTACAAGTAATCCATGCCTCCATTTACCAGTAATCCTCACCTCTTTGGCCTTTGATGCCTGTTTACGCAAAGCTTCGGAGAAATTGGGTGTACAGAGCTCTACAGATCAACTCGAGTTGACAAACATCAGTAGGGACCTCATGATGATGGAGGGCTGGAGTATCAGTGGATGCTGGCTTCCAGTGGATTGGACTACCACTGGATGCTAGCTACCTGATGACTGGAGTACCAGTGGATGATGGCTGCCAGAGGACTGGAGTACCACTGGATGCTAGCTGCCTGAAGACTGGAGTACCAATGGATGTTGGCTGCCAGAGGACTGGAGTATCACTGGATGTTGGCTGTCCGAGGACTGGAGTAACAATGGAGGTTGGCTGTCAGAGGACTGAAGTACCACTGGATGCTAGCTGCCCGAGGACTGGAGTACCAGTGGAGGTTGGCTGGCAGAGGACTGGGGTACCACTGGATGTTAGCTGCCCGTGGACTGGAGTATCACTGGATGTTGGCTGTCCGAGGACTGGAGTAACAATGGAGGTTGGCTGTCAGAGGACTGGAGTACCACTGGATGCTAGCTGCCCGAGGACTGGAGTACCAATGGGCGTTGGCTGTCAGAGGACTGGAGTACCACTGGATGCTAGCTGCCCGAGGACTGGAGTACCAATGGACGTTGGCTGTCAGAGGACTGGAGTACCACTGGATGCTAGCTGCCCGAGGACTGGAGTACCAATGGACGTTGGCTGTCAGAGGACTGGAGTACCACTGGATGCTAGCTGCCCGAGGACTGGAGTACCAATGGACGTTGGCTGGCAAAGGACTGGAGTACCACTGGATGTTAGCTGCCTGTGGACTGGAGTACCACTGGATGATGGCTGCCCAAACTTTATCACATACAGTACTACAGGGTCTTGCACTTTCTGAGAGTTTTTCAAAATAAAGTCATGGTTGTCTATCAAAGACTTTCTTTTTGCTTTGAATTTGTCCAATGACTCAAATCAAATTTCTGGCGATATGACGGCAGTCTCAAAGACAGTTTCTACATAAGAATTTCTTCAGCTCCTTCCCTGATAGTGGAGAACTGTTTATTAGTGCCACTTTGTATATTGTTCGATTTGCATGTTACACCTAGATCAGAGGTGATCTCTCGGCAATCAAACTATCCCCAAATGGTTATTCTCCTAAAAAATGATGGCTACATGTATATGTACATCCCCTTGAAATTGCATCTCTAGAAGCATTCAAAAGACTGAACTTTATCAGAGGAGCATATTTTCTCAGTTTGCTCAGACGACCTGGGACTGTGACAGAGCAAACTCTGACCTAATTTCCCCAATTCCTTGGTCCTGAGAAGAGCGGTGAACAGATTGTGCCCCATGATCTTGGTCATGACATTCCGACACTTTCGAGTCGACAACACCACCAGCAGGACATGACGACCAGCACGAACCCTTGCTTGCAGAGGTCCCTTCACCAGGGGACTGTCAGATATGAGAACATGACCACTGACTAACACCACAAGCATACACAAACTCTCAACACTGTCCCTCGGAAAAACTGGCACTGTTTGTACAGACCCATCGACGACTGACAACTCTTGAGGACAAACCTACAGAGATGACAAACTGGAGCAAAAACGAATAGGCAGAGTGTACAATCTCAGCTGTTTATATTTCAGCTACCAGGTCCCACTTTCTTTTTCTCTATTTTCTCCATTTTCCTGGGATTTGTTTATTACCACGTTCAGGTACATGTAAGAGTTAGAGATAACCTGCTAGATGATAACAGGTATGTTGTTTGGCAGACTTGTCAATGCTCTAGCTTTCAACCTGACAAAAGGACATGTCAAACAATGCAAGGCCAGGTGCCAAACTGAACCCACATTCCAATACAGGGGTTAGTTATAATTTACACGGATACAGTACATGTACATGTATAAGCTTATAAATATTGACAACAAAGATTTGGAAACTGAATTCATCAGAATTCAGAAAGGAGAATTTCCAAGAACTTGCAACAAGTGAATATTTTGAATAAGCTTTTACTGACAGTCATGGTTAAGTAGGAGAAGCAATTTTGTCAATGTCACAACAGAGGGTGTATGCATAGATGAAGGGGTGGGGGGGGGGGGGTAGATTTGCTGTGCCGTGGTACATGTAGAGTTTCTCACAACACAACTCCTCCATACATTCAGGTTAATTTCAATTGTGACATCACAATATGACATTCTGAATCTGTCTGCATCTAGAAGGTCAATAATGGGTAGGGTGAGGCATGATGTCATGGCGCGATGTCATTCCAATCAAATGTTTGGTCACCCTCTAAAATCGTTAAAATAACTAAGAAATAACCATTTTGTCAACTTCCTGTTCTAATAGATTTGATCACCCCCTGGATTTTTTGGTGATAAATTTCATTCCGTGATTGAATTATTAGGGAAATTCCCGTATCAGTGGTATCACGAATGAAAAAAAAAAAATATCTAGAGCTGGGGTTCAGCCTGCATGCATCCAGACAGCAGCAACTGTAACAGTACTAAATACCATGAGATTAGCAATGAGCTGACAATAGACCACCAACAGGTCAGATTACATTCGCTAATTACTGGATTAACAACAACTCCTTGGTGCAAATAATTCACCAGAACAACAGAGCGTGTATGCCTTCAATGTTGTATCCCCGTGTTACAACATTCACAGCTCATTTCCCTCAATAGTTGAGAGGAAATAGCAGATTACTCTTAGCCCCACAGGTGGATGTGACATTAGTTGGAATAGCTCACATTCCGAGGGGCAGAGAAATTTATTTAAGCCCATAGGAGAGTATGTGGATATATAAATTTAGCCAATACCTCGAGCCTAGATCACACTATTGCCCGATTACTGGTATTGAAATAACTGTGGAATTATGGCTATTAGTAAAAGATACACGGAACTGTTATCATACATCTTGAGTATTTACGCTGACCTACACTGATATGTACTCGAAATGAAAATCATTGAAGACTAGATAAAAATTTACAAAATTACATCTCTCTCTGTCCCTTGTGTTCAAATGAATGAAAAACCCTTTCAGTAGTTATTATTACGGTAATCCCTCTAACAATTCAATCCCCCTAACAATTCAATCCCTCTAACAATTCAATCCCTCTAACAATTCAATCCCCCTAACAATTCAATCCCTCTAACAATTCAATCCCCCTAACAATTCAATCCCTCTAACAATTCAATCCCCCTAACAGTTCAGTCCTCTAACAGTTCCAATCCCTAACAGTTCAGTCCCTAACAGTTCAGTCCTCTAACAGTTCAGTCCCTAACAGTTCAGTCCCCTAACAGTTCAGTCCCTAACAGTTCAGTCACTCACAGTTCAGTCCCTAACAGTTTCCTAACAGTTCCAGTCCTAACAGTTCAGTCCTCAACAGTTCCATCCTAACAGTTCAGTCCCCACAGTTCAGTAACAGTTCCGTCCCTAACAGTTCAGTCCTGTCACAGTTCAGTCAATCACAATCCTGTCACATTCCTCCTCTAACAGTTCAGTCCCCTATCACAATTCAATCCCTATCTAACAAGTCATGTACATCACAATTCAATCCCTATCACAATTCAATCCCTATCACAATTCAATCCCTATCACAATTCAATCCCTATCACAATTCAATCCTTATCACAATTCAATCACCCCCAATTCTGGGGACAAAAGTCAATCAGCTGTTCTAATCAAATTTGATCACACTCTAAAGTCAGTGAAATAACAAAGAAATAATGGATTATCTCCATGATTTTGAAGATTTTCTCAAATTCCTGTTCTAATAAATTTCATTTCCTGCGATTGAATTATTAGAGGAATTACCGTAGCTACAAGCCCAAATTCTTCCATAGAAACTTGTAATTTTCTACCTTTCAAAAAAAAAAATTCATAACAAATTTTCTTTTCTGAGTAAGGTTTACCTCATCTCAGTAATAGACCTAGATGTTTGAAAAATTCCCTGAATAAATACAGGTACAAGTGTAATGTATATTCCACTCCTTCATATACATATCCATGAAATATTTGGAGTCGTCCTTAGTCAGGTGAACTTATTATTCTCACTTTTCAGCCTGTATTCACAGGATCTACAATAAATACAAGCTGCTGACATTTATCTATTGTATACACAAGCATGTACCCAGAAATGACAGGTAGATATAAGAAAAGGTTCCATAGAAATACTTCACTGAAAGCTTTTTGCCCCATCCTTGAATACAGGTATTTCATTGGTTTCTATGGGGTTTTGTCACCACCATTGTTCGGGGCAGCCAAGAAACTGGGTCATACAAGAGAGGGAATGTGTAGTTTTATTATCGTCATATATATGATTCACCAGGCCCCAAGTGAAAAATGCTCCATATACCTGTATTCTACATTCATACCTGCTGTAGTAGACCTTCTTCACACTGCAGTACTGATTCTTTTATCATAGCCAATGAAATATAGCCTACTTATTCATGTTATTTGTAATAAAAAGAGGGTCTAGAGTGTGGTCCGCATTGGAACTGTTTGACAGTACTGAACTTTATTAGATGTACATGTATCACAAAGTTGATTTGATCCAACATTTGGGAGGGGGATATTAAAACATATACCAATTTCTTCCTACAAGTATATCTGCAGAACGTTCACACAGGGACAGAAACTGTTAATGTCCATGTGTATTTATAACTGTTAGTGTCCATGTGTATAACTTTTAGTGTTTATGTGTATTTGTAACTGTTAGAGTCCACATGTTTTTATAACTGTTAAGTGTCCATGTGTATTTATACATGATGTAACTGTTAGTGTTGCAGGAAAACACAATACCATACATGAATTCTGTTCACATTCCATCATAAAGCAAGACCTAAACATTTAGCTAGCCAGGAGTTTCGGTGGTGGGGATGGAGGGGTCTTTGAGGCAACCTGCACGTATTCCAAAATAAGACCTAAATTCTGGAAATTTATCATGGGAGAAAAGGGATTGAGACTCCATTTTCAGCAAAAGCTTGAGGAAACCTTGTTTTCAAAATTCTATCTTGTCTTCAAGGGGACAAGTACCCTTAAAGTGGCCCAGGTCAGATAAGCTTACATATATAAATGTGTACAAGTTGGGGATGACCTCAATATGGTTCTATCATTACAATAACTATTGAGAGAATCAGGAATTGAGTTAAGATCTTCTGTCAATAAAACCAGAGTGAATAAATACAGGACTACAATCCCAGTCTCATCCCTTCATACATGTACAGGAGATATTTGAGCCACAGACTACATGTAATAATACCCCACAGGGAGTCACAGGTCTCATCTCAATACCCTAATTATGTCATTAAACACACAGACAGGTACCAAGTTACACTGATTTCACATTTCTTTGGTTTGTTGGGGTTTGGGAATTTCTCATCTTGAACATACTAATATTTAGTGGAGCAAAAAATCTGAGTTACTTCGAATGGATGTACAAAAAAAATGGATTTCCCCATTTACATATCTAATCTATGGAGTTTATTACCAAACAATGTTTAATCTATCCAGGGATATTACATCATATTGTACTTCAGATCAATTGACAACTGCAATGATGTCCAAATTTTATCATTGCTCCAGTCTGCCCCCTCCCATTTTCCATCTTCTATTGAAGAAATAATTCCTTGTTTACTGTGGTAAAACACCTAGAATAGATCGGGCTGCGATAGGATGAGTCTAAGTTTGGTCATGAAGGCTGTAGGTCCGAGTGATCAAATGTGAAGACTCATTCTATCGAAGCCCGATCTATTCTAGGTGTTTTACCACAGTAAACAAGGAATTATTTCTATTCTACCATACTGAAAACGGCACAATGCGGAGAGGTTTCCTGAAAAGAAAGATATTCTCGTGTATTTAAAACTGGATTAACATCCTTATACCCGACAAAAAATGCTTTGGCCCGCCAATTAATCGAAGCAAGAAACACCGGCAAGTCGTGTGCCTGAAATCGAGACGGGTTGGAGAGTCCACAATATGACAGCAAAAGGGGCGTGCTAAAACACCATTAACAATCAGAATGATGCAAGCATGACCCATTGTTTTAGAATACATATGAAATTCTTCAGTCATCCAATGATTAAATTGTGTACCTATCATACATTTAAAAAGGTTTAATGACATCAACAACTTTGAATAAATCTCCACGGACAAAAAACTGTTGGCTCCATAATGTACGGCAAAAGGATGTACAACAAGATATACAGGTAGGCGATAAATTTTGATATTCATTTCAATCCTATTACCCTTCTGGGCAAGATCAACTGGACAAGCGAAGAAAATTATGACGTCATATAATCCACACCGATTGGTTGTGAGGTAGGGTCTATTGGAATTAGATCCCACCTGGGCTTCCTTCTTTACATGTAATAATGTTATTTGATAAAACACATAGGCTGTGGTAGAATACTCTATTTTAATGTTCTAATTACATAATCACTAGAACTGCAGGATTTCCATGCAGACAATGGAAATATATGTATGTGATCATGTGGTCTTTGAAAATGACAGGTTGTTACATCTTGAGGACTGAAAGTCCAAGACTTTCTAGAACCTTTTGTGAACTAATTCCATGACCTATTGACTGAAAAATATCAGATTATCTGAGCAAATCATTTTTTATAGAAGAAGGCTCGTCAGAATTCACGAAATATATGGAAATGGAAGCTCAATTGTCAAATTAATTTCCAAAAAGCTACCCCGAAAATTCCAGGACTTGAGACAAAATTCCAGAACCTTCCAGGCCTAAAAAATAAATTTTCAAATTCGATGACTTTTCATGCCATGAAATGATTTTTAGAAGTTTGGGACACACATGAAATCTCTTTCGATCAAAACAATGTAAGTATATACAACTTATATACAAGTGAGTAAGTAACAAGTAAAATGTCTACTTACCGCTTCATTATTATAGAAATCATACTGTTATCACACACATCATACATATAAGAAAGACTTTCTGCACATAAAATCTGAAACATGTAATGTACACATTGGACTGTGGATCAACATTTACGACTAACTTCTGGCATGTTTATAAACTTTATCTGGCTTTTGTCAGATCTAGGGGACCTGTACTGGGACGAGACATCTGGGGTGAAAGGTCGACCTAGATATGGATTGAAACTGACATAAATGTCAACATTATCTCCTATGATTCATAGGCCAAGAGGAAACAACCCAGTAAATGAGATTGGATAATTACTCTACTAATTTATGACATAATTTCATCGCTTAATTTATGGTTAAAGTCCCAGATTCCAACAGTGTAAAATTCAGACATCAGATGTCGCCCAGATTCCATATGTTCTGCATGGTGCTCTAAAGAACTGTATCCATTTTAGTCAAATCTCAAGTTGTTCTGCTCACAATAGTCACATGACATGAGACAATGTATGCTAAATATCACACCAATATTTGACATACACTGTCCAGTGTCAGTCATGTATTAACTGTTTTATTCAATGATCATTCAAGCTTGAGGGATGGCGCTCCGCCTCTTTCGAACTAAACCAGAAAAGGAGGTCAGCTGTGGTGTATATCAAATACACCATATGCAGTATTTGCAATACACCACAAGTCACTGGGGTTAGTTTAGTGAATAAATTACAAGGAAACCGTCAAAGGAAATTTGAGGAGTAATTGAACGTCCAGATATATACAAGTTTAGGAGGAAGGGGGATGGGGGGGAAGATATATTTTGTCTTTGCCAAACTAACTTCTCTACTGTTTGCTAGAATACATGTGTAAATATAAGTAATACCATATAAGTATATCATTACATGTAGTACTACATCAGAAAATACACACGTGGGTAACATGTCTTGAACATGCACAAGATCAATGATATGACAATCTGTGAATCCTGGAGGGGTCATCTATTACTTGGTTTGCTTGATACATGTACATCATATTCCATGTCCCTCATCTAAAAATGTTTAATTTCCTGTCATTTCCATGATTTCATGTATATCCGGACACTAAGAAAAGAATATGATATATTTTTCTTGAAAGGAGGCCTTGAATGAATCAGCCTTCTCATCCAACATTCCTCAGACCCAACCTGCACAGCTTATAATACCTATATACATCAGTAACAAACCAACAATGCTAGGCTTATTCAGAGTTCTGGTTTCACTTAAAGACAAAATCTAATATTCACAAGTTTTTTTATATATTTTTATGGTAAGTAATTATCATTAACTCCATTAAAAATACTCTGATCTTTGAACTATTAACTAAAATACTAATCTGTCTTCTTCTGTGTGTTTCGAGATACATGTACATGCAGATACAAACTAAGAACAAGTAAACCTTTCAGTGGATATGACTAATAATTACAACGTCAACCACACAAACTGATTCAATGCGAGCAACTAGATAATGTTTGACTAAATCGGGCAAATTATTATCTGTCAAAAGGTAGATCCTATGCATACAAAATTTATGTTTTTAAACCTGTTTCTATTCGAATATGCATTAATTTTGCTGACTGTTGCATCCAAACAGACTAAATTGCAGCTCCACTTTGACTTCTAAAATTCAAGACACATATTCAAACTTTACAATGATGACAATGTGTTACTGATGCAAAAAAGTCCCTCAAAAGGTTTTACCAAATACCCTTTGCATGAAAACATACAGTGTAAGTAACAAGTTCTCTACAAAAAATGACTTCAAATTGGATTTGCTAACACAATAAAACAGATGTGGGGAAAAACATATTGAAGCCGTAACATCAGACTCATGACATCTAATTACTATCTCTCATATTCTATCCTATTCTCATATAAGGCCTTAATAGTGCTGTGTTTGTTTTATCATTTTATTTTAATACATTATCTAGGGGATGTTCAAATCAGTATTTAGATCAATGACCAACCGATGTGGGTATAAATTTAAATTGATTCCTTGTTTCTTGTCCCCATGCTGCTTGACAACCAAAGCGGTAAAGACAACACAACAGCCATTTTCAACACAAAATTTTGATTGAGGATTTTCAGAACACTGGCCATTATTTTAGCTCAATAATAGTGCATTTCTTTAGTTTCTCTATGACCTGTTTTAGCTGTGTCAGAAAAATTGGGACAATGCAGAAGCAGTTGCACGTGGCATAAGATTCAGAGACAGCAAACTTATCGGTCCGGTCGCCGCCATATTTCCCCATAGGACAAAAGGCTGTATGAGCGGCGTTCATCGATTGGTTTTTGTGAGAAAGATCAGCCAATGGAAAAGAGGGTTACATTCATATATCTCTGCATCAACCACGTGGCATACTGTGTGGGTATGGGCAATGTTATCGGATACTGATGTACTATCAATGATTTCATAGCGAAGGACAATGAATTTCCAACATTGTTTTAATATTTAATATTGAGATATTTAGTTCGGGGTACCAGTATGATGTAATAAATATCTGTTGACTATATCACCGCAGTTTTGCACAGCAAATGCTAGATTCCAACTTATGCATCGCAAAATTCGGATCAGCAAACTACCACCAAACTATGCTAATACTATGACTCAAATTTCTTTTTATTATTTACATTTACTTTCCACGGTGAATAGAATATTTTTATTCTCCCAATTCAGTTAAATGAAATTCCCTTTCTTGTGAGATGTTTATTTTTTCGTGAAATCTCGCTCAACACGTGTGCGCGAGCTAGGTGTCCGATAATATTGCCTTCTCCGTCCGATAACATCGCCTGTACCCGTACATTTTCCATCACCGAATTTCGGATTTATTTAAAAAAACCTACTAGTAAAATGGACACTTGTAATACCAATAAATCTCAACCAAATTGCATTCGTTTCTTCAGAATACAGCCGACTCTGCACATGTGTGGTTGCTATGCTGTACTGAATGGTTTTGTCAGATGGATTTCTGACACTCACGGGAGCAACAACAACACCAGCATGCAGCAATATAATTTTTTTGACAACGAGCACAATTCTGAGACTGTTTTAACGTTTTTAGTCATTATCGACAAACAGATACACAAAACCATGCTAGCTAATCCATAGACTATAAAACGACAGTCTTGTTTAGTGTATTTTTTGCCTGAGTGGATTTTTTTTTTTTCGTCAGTTGAATTTTTTCCTGTGTTGTAAAGCTATGCGGGCGATTTTGGCATGGGCAAACCTAAGCGCGCGCGAGACAAGAAACAATGAATCAATTTAACACGGCCTAATATCGGCCAGAGGATTGTGTCTGATGTCCTAATGTGACGTACACTACAAGACAATTGGACATGAAGACATCATCATGATGTGAACAATGGCATTACATTTTAGCTTTGTGACGTTGTTGCCTGGAACATTCGCTATGATTGTTCACTACGAATGATCTTAATCAGATTCCGACGTCATAGGTGAGTTTCCAAACAGGTGAGACAATAACGATATTGAAGTTTTTTTTTAACCTTGACAATTACCAACATGAGGTTGATCACATCAAAACTCAGCTTTCTGCAAGTGATTGAGATCCATGTGTTTGAGAAAGAGATAGTAGTATATATGGGATCATCAAGCTACCGACACACAAAATTACGAAATCTCTGTAATCTTCCATGCAAGTCTGATGCGATGCTTATCAAGGTACTTACTGATATACATGTAGCTGTATATATGCCAAAGTAAATCAACAAACACATGCAGGTTTTGTAACATACAAGAATGAATATCATGAAATCAAGATTATGATTTAACTGGCATAACTTCATGAAATATACGTTGAGGTGAATCATTGTCAATAGGTGTCTTGAGGACAATTAGATAAATAAGTTACCGAAATTTGTCAACTTTACCAAACACAGTTCTAGAGAATAGGTTGTGAGAATCAAGGTGCATAGTACATGTATGCATGGAAAGTGAGATAAAATCCATAAAATAATGTCCGACACAATGAATTTCATGTATGATTCCAGAATACAACTAGGTAAATAAATTTCCAAACTACAATTGGTGTACCGAACACTGAACTGCAGATATAACTTGTACATTCAACCATATATCATAAAATTCAGAGATTCTTAAATCCAAAAATAGGCAAAACTCCTTAAAAAAAATAGACAACAATTTTTTTTTGTAGGAATCTTGGAATCTTAGATAAAAGTTTCCTCATAATTTAGTAGCTGTAACAAACACAGTTAATTAGATATAACTGGTTACATTCAAGCATATATCACAAAATCAGAGATTACTGCATCTAAAAAGGTACATAACTCTGTAAAATAAGGGCTGAGATGACTAATTCTTATCATTCTTATATATAAATAAGTTCCCAAAATGTAGTAGCTGTATCAAACACAGTTCTGCAGATATAGGTGGTCACATTCAAGCATATATCACACAATCAGAAATTAATACAACTGCAAATGGGCATAACTCTGTAAAATATGGGCCGAGGGGAGCCATTTTCGATAGGCATCTGACTTATAACTAAATACATGTTTTCAAAATTTGGTCATGGTACATGTATCTCAAGCGGTTTTGCCTAAAATGCAGTAACGAATAGACGGACGTACATGATGATGACAATACCTCAAAACCAAAAAGGCAGGGCCAAATGGTTTGAAAACTGTTAACCCATTAATGTCAAACGTAACCTCGTACAACAATTTAGCAACAAGATTATGGGGTGCCGGGATCATTTGGTAGAACAATTAATTGTCCTATCTACACACACATAGATACATGACGGGTGATCAAAATAATGACAACTGATGGCGAGTGGTTTGTAGTTTTCTTATTCAACCATCATAGATGGGTAGAACTGATCGATGATGGACTTAAAATAGATGAATATGAGCACGCTTCGTTTTGTTTCGTGGGCAAATTTCTATCATTCAGGCAGTACTTTACTGGGCTAACAGCTCTAAACTATTTAATACCCTAGTGGATTCCCTGTCCAGAGAATCTGTAATTCACATGTCAGATATCAAGATGAAGCACCTGCATGATGCAGACTCTACTTAAACCATTCAAAACAAAATAACCAAATAACCTAAGACTGTGTAATCCACATGGGAGATAAACACAGTGGAGACCTATTCCCATGTCATCTTACATTATAGCTGACACCATTAGACTCAATCCATACAGACTAACATAACAGAAGCTTCCCCAGTCCTTATGTAACAGGATCATCTGTTCTCCTGTCACATTTCTACACAGAGGAAACATCCAAGATCACTCTGCTTGCAGCACATTGTGAAAATGCTTACTTTATTAATATGACAATTTGTCTAATGATTCAACCCAATTTAATCCACTTTTTCACAGTTTTGGTATATTCCAAGTTGACAGTCCTTTCCAGTTAAAATCTTTACATGCAGCTGGGGGAAGTGCAATATGACTTCATTGCCCATATGTTATGTAGACGTCAGGCACCAGGCAAGATTGGCAATATCACAACAATCAGAAAATATGTTTTATAATCAATTTCAAAGTCAAACAACTGTGTCAAACAAAAGTTATAATAGGCATTTGCAAGCAGAAGGCATAACCAGAAAGTCTGTGATCAAAAAAATTCAATATTTGCCAATCAAAACAAATGGCTTGTTGTCTAACTTGGGCAATGTCATGGCTCCACACTTCGCATGGCTAGAGGCTGGGAACATCTCTAGCTTATAATTGATCTCAAATGGTCAACATGTGATTGAATCATTGGACAGTTTGATTAGAGACGAGATTATACAAAACAGGTGCAAGTACCTGAAGTGGAAATTATACATCTTGTGCGGTACTCACAAACAAAATCCAAGGTTGTACAATTTAGCCTGCCAGGCTTGGGTCTAGATTTACTCCTATAAGTACTACAGAATATGGTCTTTTAACACATCTTCCATCACATTTTTTGTGATCTCTTCAATTGTAACCGAATTCATGAAATAATCTCATGTTTTTTCATGCAGGTAAATACAATGAAACGGGTATAGGAATATCTTATTTTGATGACATGATGACAACTGGTAAATTGTCTTTATAATTGATGTTGCATAATTTTATCAGGACACAAAAAATGATTTTCCCAGGAAAATAACTCCTGTACAACTTATGTACATGTATGTCGTATCTGACAAAACTGGAGATATTTTATTTATACACGTATCTGACGAATCAATGGTGTGAACTTAATAACACCTGCTTGGTTACAGGTAGACTGGCTATAGATGAGTAATTCACGACAGTATGGACAATTATACCTGCACCTATTGTAGGACTCCTGTAACCATACATTGTACGTATACCCGCTTATTTCTGAAGATAACCCTTTATAAATTAAAGACGGAGACAAGCTCACAAATCAATATTATCACGGAGGAAAATACCAGGGTTCGTGTATAGGAAAGCCAGACAGAGTCTGAAGGAAAGATCAAGGGGGAATTTTAGACCCACCAAGACAAATGGGCGATGTCAGGGTCAAAATAGAAGGCTTGTCCCCACACAGAGAAGCTATCTATTTAGCCAGAAAAATCTGGCCTTGGGGGGCCTTCAAGTTCTTTCCATGATATAGCTGAAATGCTAAGTCCTTCACTCAGCAAGGGATATACCCACACATGTGCTGGATATTTACAGTGAAATGCTGAATGAGAAAAACAATGTACTGTAGGCATGTCTGAAATAGGACTAGTAAATAGACATGTGTGGTGCTGGTACATGTGTTATGATATTCTGTAAGAAAAAGCTGCTTAGATTTGAGATTATTTAACAGAAACATGATACTAGGACTTGACAGCTTAATTTTAAGGGTTTTTTTGCTCCAGGCTCA
Organism: Hanleya hanleyi; assembly: GCA_036873755.1. Taxonomy (NCBI): domain Eukaryota; kingdom Metazoa; phylum Mollusca; class Polyplacophora; order Lepidopleurida; family Hanleyidae; genus Hanleya; species Hanleya hanleyi. The sequence continues at coordinate 53,231 of JAVTVY010014396.1, forward strand.
GGAACTCTCATATTTCCGGCCAGCGAAAATATATGAGAAAAATGTGTGAAATTAAAAATGGAAAATGTTTATATGTGACAGTCCCAAATATGACTGCCATACCGGTAGATGTTTGAGCGGACAGACAAGATCTTCACTTACCGTACCTGTATGACTCGGCCGGTCAATTATCTATGAGGAACAACGGTATAGTCCAGATGACCAGTGGTAGGGCTTAAGGCCAGAGAATGTAGATTGCCTGACTGGGACAAGTCCACACATCAGTTCTCAGTCACATAGCATGTCAAAGGGTCAACTCTCTGGCCCAAACACTTCCACAGGTCGGCCAATGGGATATTTACATGCTCAGGAAGGCTAGGCCTTCAGGGCATGAGACTCAGCCAATGAAAACAGCTGTCTTAACTCAACACAGGTTCATCTGGCCCAGTGCCAACACTTTTCTGCTTCAATGCAAGCCCAGCTCATAAACTATGTACTGATTGTTATACAACTGCTGCTTGCTTCTAATAGTACATGTACTTCTACTATTTGAGAGTCCTGCTGCATTCAACATCAATAAAGCACACTGCAACTGAAAACAGGAATAGAACCTGTCTCGTGTTTTCCAATGAACAAGTCGAGCAAAGTCAGGTGAAGTATTGTTGTTGTCTGACAACTATGGAAATCTTCAGGTAAAAATAACCCCTCAATGAATGAAGTGGCATTCCCATTTATCATGACATATACAGAGTAATCTCTCTAAAATCCTACACATTAAAATTCCAGGATTTTGAGCAAGACTAGAGTCTAATCCTAATCTGAGTCAAAATTTGGTGCCAAATTTTTATCAAGTTACAGCCAATCAACTGATGAACAACTTTCAGGTGAAGTATTTTAACAGAAAAGTTATGTTGGAAGTTCTGAGTTGGAAGTTCATTTCTGTTGCTCAATTTATTAGAGAGATTACACATACTAACAAAACAGGAAAAAATATACCTGGAATCTAATCTGTACAATGGGCTGTATAAAACAAGGAAAAAGAATACAAGGAAGTCCATATATTCTAATATTTCCAATTAACGAGACTCGATAAATCACAGATAACGACACGTGCGGGTATAATGCATCAATAGATGGTTTTTCAGGTCTTCATAACCTTTGTTTGGGCCTATTTATGGGTTAGTTATCAAAAGATATTTATATGTATTATATTTAGAGAAGAGATAAATAATTTAGAAAATAATCATCTATCCTTCATTAAGCCCTGGACAGGTACACTTTTATCATTTTAAAGCCAGGCGCACACGAGAGCTATCAGCTGAGCTAACGGCCTCAATTGCCTGTCAGCTCAGGGGCTAGCTCTCGTGTGCGGGCAGTTTTTGGCCTCGCGAGGCTGGGAAAAAAATATCAAACTTGTTTGATAATTTCGCCTCACGAGGCCAAATGCTCAGCATGTGCGGCGAACGCAAGCCAACAGCTCAGTAGTTTTATCGGACCGGCCAATGAATCGCATGTTATTTTCGCGCGATTCATACGCACGACTCTTCAAAATGGTCTTGAAGAAGATGTTATGAGGAAACTGAAATCAACTTCATGAAACTTTTGCTCACCGTGTGCACTGAAACCACACGGGAGCCTGCCCCTGAGCTGACAGGCAATTGAGGCCGTTAGCTCAGCTGACATCTCTCATGTGCGCCGGGCCTTTCATGCTTCTGTGGAGACTGGATTCTGGTGAAAAGATTCCTATCATGTTCTATTAGAAGTTAATATCCTGACAATAACAACAGGAGTACAAAAAATATTGGGGAAATAACATGCTTTACTTTCCTTTCAGAGTACAAACTACCAATTTTCTTACAATGTTCCATTAAGCGCAGCGCAGATGAGAGAGAAACTCTGAGCTAACAGCCTCAAGCGTCTGTTGTCTCGGAAAATACAGCATAGCTCTCATGTGATTTCAACGCATAGGGTGAGAAAAAGGATCGCCAAATTGTTTCCAGTTCCCGCAGAGCCTCTTCTTCGAGATCATGTGATCTTTCATGTGACAGATCTTTCAGGTCATTCACACATTCATTTACAACTGGTATGATGGAAAATATTGTGATAGTTCAATCACGGTCTTCCAGTCAGAAACACTGCTAGGCAGTGATAGCTAAAACATAGTGGCAGGCGCAGAGGAAAACTACAAATTTTCTCTTGCAAAGTCATCTTTCTGGGAGAGCGAAGTGAAAGAACACCATCAATTTATTTTTGACGATTCGGGAGAATAGGTACTGAAAAGTTTGTTAGAATAATTGGGAAGTTATTCGTGCTAAGTACAAGGGTAAAGTCGTGAACGTCCATGATGTCTTGAATTATAGAAAATAAGGTTCAATGTACATACAAATTAAACCAACATTGATTAGGCACATAATGTCAAATTACAAGCGTCTAGTCCGTCATTCATAATTCAGCCGTCGTCCATTAAAGAATATCCGTGTCCATAGTCCAAAGACCTATTCCATATTCCATATAACAGTATTAGCACCAAATTCAAAAAGACAATCATAGTATACATAAACGTAGGCTAGTTTCCTGCAAGAGAGAAGCAGTCAACAGTTTTCAATGATGCCGACAAGACATCACAAAATGCAGATACTGGAGATTCTCACGACAGTGGCATACGAGAATCCATTTTGATTCTTGGTAGATTTTATCAAATTTTACCCCTGCTAAAATAATAATTGTGTGTGTAACTGAACATGAGCATAATCACACTATTCAGTGGCCTGACATGGATGTCTGTGTAAACCAGTATTTATCTAATTGATTATCTCTACTTCCAGTTCACCGTGTGACACCATTAAGCCCATTTGCATACCAAATTTGTAACAAATCCAAGATGAAGTTCCTAAGAAAGCTGACAATCACATATCTCTCTTCCAGCAATTTTGATTTTCCATTGGTGTTCCCCTTTAAATTATTTGCATCCAAACCGATGTGTCACAAGGGGAAACAAACATGTCCAAAGGTTGCCTATCAACAGCATTAATATATGTTATTGTTAAATGTGATTAAATGCATTTATGATGTGACCAAACCAAAGGCAACAGAGAACCTCTAGAAGACTGAACAAGCAAAGTCACAAGTCTGGATATTTCTCTTCAATTCCAGACAATGAATTGTGCCTCTGACCTGTTATTCCTGGATGCAATCTTGTGTAACCCTAATCACAAGGTGTGCAATGTAAAATAGATATTTCTATACTGCTGTCAACATTGCCTGTTGGATCCAGTCCTTTATCTACAATGCAGCTTTAATGACTTCATTGAAAGCAATTCATGAACACATATTTCCACGAAATAGTTGAATACAAATTTTCACAGAAATGTACATGTAGATGAATACATGTAGAAGAAAGAAAATTATTGAATGTGATTACATGTATGTGCCAGACAAGGAAGTTCAATAACTTGGGCAGGTAATCTTGCTGACAAATAATATATGTACACAATTACATTGTACAAAAACCAGGTAGTCCTATGACATCAATCCAGGTCAAATTTTTTTTTCAACATGTGATGTTTGCAAAGATACATGTATGATGTATTCTTTCATCTAAAGGGGTTTTTTATTTTCGTTTTACTGTTAGGATATCCGCCATTAATGAAAAATACCTGTAACTCCTGCTCATAACATCCGAAAGATAAAAAAAAGTTGCTACATTACTTCTTGAAGCAGTAACTTTATAGTACATGTATTTCATTAAGAAGCATTCAACGGCTCACTGTAACTGTCGTAAGATAGTTAAAATTTAGTTATGTAAAAACTTAAAAATTTTAATTAAGATAATTTAGCTACAAATATTACCTGCGAAAGCAAAACTGACAGACTTTTAAGGGTGAATGAGTGAGTGAATATGATTTAACGTTGCTTTCAACTCTATTTCAGTCACATCAAGACGATGGGTCCTATTCCTTTTCACACCTGGGAACCCCAAGTGTAGGGTCCTATTCCTTTTTACACTCGGGAATCTCACGGGTAGGGTCCTATTCATTTTTACAGCCGGGACCCCATGGGTAGGGTCCTATTTCTTTTCAAACCCCACGGGTGCCCAAGTTAGTCACCTCTTACGACAAGCTGTCTGATGAGCTGAGGCCTATTCTTACCATATGACCTGGGGTGTGCGCGAAGACATCCCAGGTCGGTTTGAAGGAGACTGATCAATCCAGCTCTCTATCACTCTCTATAGGAGAACTGTTGATCACTCTCCTGTAAACCAGAAATACATCTGAAGCAGGGTCTGATCCAGGCCGTTTTTGAACCCATTATAACGGGTTTAAGCACCATGAATTTGGGCACCCAAATGAAAAAATGAAATTTTTTTTGTTTAGCAAATTCCCTCTCTGAACAGGCTGTAACCTATTACTAATGCAAGTACTGATACTCCCACAGCTTCCATGGGCTTCGACAGTCCCACATCGCGGCCTATTTCACTATAACTTATCACACTCTGCACCATGTAAGGGTGCCCAAACTAAAAGTCTAGATAAGGCCCTGTCTGAAGAGTGATATTGGGGAGCTTTTATCACTCGCAGAGATTTTACAACACAAGTTGAGAGACTGATATGCAAGTTTCAGAGCTCGACCTTTGGGGGACAGAGCAATCAGGTACAGCCTCTCATTTGTATCTTCATGCCCTATCACACCCCTTAACTAAATTTCATACGAGTTGAAATAAATTTCAATTGTAGATTTTCAAGTAACAAGTGTTGAAGTTTCTTTTAACATCACATATGAAACCTAGTGAATAATTATATAGATGTAGTCTAATTTCTACAAGTATGCACCCAAATATACATACACCCTGTAGATATTAGGTAATTTGACCAGTCTAGTGGGGGGTCCCTACTTCACAGTCTGTAAACATACATTCAGGCTGGAGTATTTATGTCAAGTCCTTCCCCAGACCACAGTGACAAAATGTGCCCATATAAACTTCACAGCTTTCCCAGCTACATATACATGTACATGTACTGCCTAAGACAAGTACAGGGTCCCGTGCTAGGAGTGTCCCCAGCAATAATTAGTTACACATGGCTGCACTCTGGATAAACAGCCAGCAAAGAGTCTTTATAGGACACAAACAACAAACAGGTCTGGACTCTTGGAATTGTCCAAACACACACATGAGTTATTCCCCCTATTTCATCAAAAGCCGGTGCTTTTTAAAAGCTGCTCACACAGCCTATCTGCATTCTCCCAACGTCAGAGTTTGTAACCTCCAAACCGTCAGTAAACAAGACTCTGACTTCACCCCTATACAAATGTCTGGCGCGCAGCCGCATTGCGACTTTTCCGCTGAGCCAGTCATCACAGCTGATCGCCGCGTGGTGACGGGCGGTCATATTGTAAACAACATTTGACAGGCGAGCATTCACGCTGAGAGCTATTGTAAGCATTAATTGATAATGACTCTGGAAAATGGAACAAGCGTACGTCTTTCAGAAAATTATATTATGGCCATGTGTATTGAATGATATCTGTGTTTCATGTCACCGGTCTTGAACTCAGTGAGGGAGAGTAACACAACACAAATCAAAGTCAACACGAAATATAATATTAAAAAATTACTGAGCCAAAATTTACTCATCTGAACTTCAGCGAGGTATATATTATTATGTATTTATGTGCAACAAGTAAGTAATAAAAACAATCAGCGAAGGAGGTGGATGAGACATATTCATCGGAACACACTGTAACGTTTCGTCCCCGTTACCGTTCCGCTTGTCAACCCACGCCAAGCCGCATTCATTTACTGTCGATGACAAAATAGAGACAAACCCGGAACCACGAGGTAATTTCCACTTCTCGATTTTACTCGCCACAACAACCCGGTTTCTATTACAATCTGAACTCAATAGTCCCGAAACCGGACTTAACAAGTATGATCGTTACACCATCCCCACCAGAACAGTTTGAACACTGGGTTTCAAACTCAATAGGCTAACGGTGTGTGATATGGGATAGTTTCAACTTATGTCATTGGTAGCGTTAAACAAACTAAACGAATCTAAAATTACATTAACTTTCAACCAAAAGGGCCAACTAAAACATTAACTGCATTTAACTCCGTAGATTTAAATGTTCAAGTCACTGATCTTCTCAATCCACCGTCCATTCACAGCTTTACTACAATTTTTTTTCCACGAAGATCAATTATTACAGTTATTTTACGGCAAGTTTCTGATACACTTGTTCCGTGAAAGTTGGTCAAACTGAGCTTCTTTTAATCACTTAACTGTTCGGAATGAGAGTCCGACATCCACAGAAAATTAGTAAACACAAGTTCCTCTTAACTTCTGACCCATTTTGACCCACTCGCGTTTCTTCTGTCTGAGATTCAGCAAGTGTTCATTGAAACAAAAACAATTATTCACACTAAAGTCATTATGCCAAGCTGGGCGGGCCAAAGTCTCTCGTGGCCGTAGGTTGTATCTAGTCCTAGGTTCGCCATCACTATCACAGTCCGAGTGATGTACAGACACGTCATCTGAAGTATCACTGACTTCCCCGGGGTTTTGATCTAGCGGGGCACCATGTTCACCCTGTCCCCCCTGTGATTGAAGGGTCTGGGAAGTAGACCCCATCGTGGGTGTCTGGGGTCCACAAACCACTGGCACCTCTTCACCTTCATCAGTATCCGTAGCCGACTCTACATGTGTAGGTGATGGATCCTTCTGCGACACAGCACGATAAGTCTTCTTCTTCTTCTCCAGTTTGTTGGGCTTGGAATTCACCCTCGTTTGGCGCGAGTATGATAACTTCATGTCATTGAAGTGTACAGTTTTACTCTTCTTTTTCTGGCCACGAACAGGGACAACCCTGAAGTTGACTTCACTCAGTTTTTCAATGACCCGGTATGGTCCCTTCCATTTTTTGTGAAATTTAGCAGGTTCACCTGGCTTAATGTGTTTGTCACGAATCCATATTTCATCACCAGGTTTGTATGTACCACACTTAGAATTTTTATCATAATTTTGCCGTTGTCGTTTCTGAGCAGTTTTCAGCTCAGATCGAACATGCCTGTAGCTTGATTCGAGCTTCTGCTGAAGATTATCGGCAAAGTTAGTCTGATACATGTCGTCTGAATCCTCAGGTTTCCCAATCATAATGTCCAAAGGCAGTCGCATCTCGCGTCCGAACATTAACGCGAATGGTGTTTCCTGTGTGGAAAGCTGGACACTCGATCTATATGCCATTAAACAAGCAGGAAGGTGCTCATCCCAATCAGTACCTTTGTCACTAACCATTGTTGTCAGCATGGATTTCAGGGACTTATTGAAGTTCTCCACCTGCCCATTACCTTGAGGGTGGTAGGCAGTTGTTCTGCTTTTAGCCACATCCAAGAGTGTGCACATTTCTTGGAATATCTTAGACTCGAAGTTCGTTCCCCTATCCGAATGTATACATTCCGGTGTTCCATACCTAGTCACCCACTCGTTCACTAACATTCGTGCGCATGTTGTTGCTTTCTGGTTACGTAGTGGCCATGCCTCCGACCACTTAGTGAAGGCGTCTTGAGCGACTAGAATGTACAAGTTTCCCTTCTTCGAACGTGGTAGAGGTCCAATAATATCGACGTGAACCCGCTGGTTAGGGCGACCAACCGGTATAGGCTGTAGTGGTGCCTTAGCCCGTCGAGGCGGTGACTTACACTTCTGACAAACTGGACAGGACTGACAGTATCGTGTAACTGCTGATTTGAGACCTGGTCTCCAAAACCGTTGACGAACTTTGGAATCAGTTTTTCTCACACCAAGATGGCCGCCTGCGTAGCCATCATGAAGCTGTGCCAATGACGAGTTGATCATAGATTCTGGAACCACCAACCGATAATTCACGTCACTCAACGGACAAGGAGACTTGTAGTAGAGCACTCCATCTCGAATTACAAGGAATTCAAACTGAGCCCAAATGGAACGGGTGAGCCGACTACACTGTTGAAGCTCCTCTACCGTTGGTTTAACATGGGATGTCTTCAAATGTTCAAGTACTGGGGAAATGTCTGGATCTTCGGACTGAGCTTTCACAATGTCAGGAGAATAAGAATCGATCTGCACCTCCTGAACTCTTTGCGGTTGTATAACTTGAACGGGATCACACGTGGCACTTCCTTTAGGTCTCTGACGGTCCGTCTGACCACAAGATGGACAGTCACCATGTTGCTTCACTCTACGAGGCCTTCGCGAGAGAGCATCCGCATTGCCATGGTTTCTGCCAGGGCGATGCTCTATCACAAACTCGTATTCCTGAAGTCTCTCCAACCACCTGGCAACTTGTCCTGTCGGTTCACGGAACTGTAGAAGCCATTTAAGGGCCATGTGATCAGTTCGTACTAGAAAACTTTTCCCTAACAAGTAGTACCGAAAATGTTCAATGTAGGAGACCAGAGCCAGCATTTCTCTTCGGGTAGCACAGTAGTTTAACTCTCCAGAATGTAAGGTCCGACTTCCATATGCGATTACACGCTCTGATCCGTCAGGTTGTCGCTGTGACAAAACTGCACCTATAGCTACATCACTCGCGTCAGTGTCCAGAACAAACATTCCTGCATTTTCTCGAAAGTCCGGGTAAGCCAGAATGGGCGGGTTAGTTAGACGATTTTTCAGATCCTCAAACGCCGACTTTTGACTTACTGTCCACTCGAATTCAACATTTTTCTGTGTTAACCGATAGAGCGGTTCAGCTATTTTGGCAAAGTTTGGCACAAAGCGTTTATAATATGTAGCGAGTCCTAGAAAGCTCCTTACTTCGCCAACAGTGGTCGGGGTTGGCCAATCACGAACCTGTTCGACTTTCGCAGGATCAGTTTCAATTCCTGCTTCGCTCACTACGTGACCCAGAAACTTCACGCGTTTTTGCAGAAGCTTGCACTTTTGAGGTTTCAGTTTAAGATTGGCATCTCGCATGTGCTGGAAAACCGATCTCAGCCGATCCAAATGTTGAGCAAAATCCGACGAGAATACCACAACGTCGTCGAGATATACTAAACAATAACGCCAATTTATGTCATCTAGAGCCATGTTCATCAAACGCATAAATGTTCCTGGCGCATTTGTCAGACCAAAAGGCATAACCAACCATTCAAACTGTCCCCGGTGAGTTACAAATGCGGTCTTGCCACGATCCGCGGCCCTCATGCTCGTTTGCCAATAGCCACTGGCAAGGTCCAAACATGAGAACCAGGCTGAGCCACTAAGAGATTCTAGTGTGTCATCCACACGAGGAATCGGTTGCGCGTCTTTTACACACTGTTGATTTAATCTTCGATAGTCAACACAGAATCGTAGACTGCCATCCTGCTTCTGGGCCAAGACTACCGGGCTACTCCATGGGCTATTTGATGGTTGGATGAGTTTGTGTTCCAGAAGTTCATCAGTGATTTTGTCCAGAGCTTCTCTCTTGTGTGGTGGAACACGCCTTGGTGGTTGCTTGATTGGTCGTGATTGATCAGTTTCTATGCCGTGCTCAACAATCGTGGCTCTCCCCAAATCATACGGTCCCTGAGAGAACACATCAACATAATCTTCAATCAATTCGACTAGCTGGCTTCGCTCTGGCTTCGTAATTTGAATCTTTGAAATTTCTAGTTTTTCTAGGAGACTATCTGAACAACCACTCTTAGGAGAGGAATGGCTCTCAGAAACAGAGTCATTTAGATTAGCACAGTTAATAACGTTCAATGGGTGGAACCAACCAATCACCTGTCCAGCTTTGAGATTAACTGGTTCGTTTGCAAAGTTAGCTATTCGTATAGGAACAGAACCCTTATCCGGCACAACGATAGAGTGGGCTAATCGTACCTGAGAGCACACACCGTCTTTCTCCTCCAGAATACCTGGTGTCCTGTCGTTACGTCCAGACCCATCATGAATTATGCCGTGTAGAATAGTTTCGGTTCCACTAAGAACAGTAACTTTCTCCTCAATTGTCACGCGACAAACCTGTGGTTTTTGTCGCTGTTGCCTCAAGGGGATCTCAATATCCCTAATCCTCAGTGTCCCTATGTCGAATGAGATGCTGCATCCATAAGCACTGAAGAAGTCACTCCCTAGTAGACAATCCTCATGCAAGTCTTCCACGATAACCATGGGATGAGACATGCTTATTCCACCCAAACGTAGATCTATGTCTGCCGAACCGAGAACATGGAGGTTCTGTCCCGATGCTGTGTGGAGTGAGCCAGTCACAGGCCTCAACAGGTCTTCTCGACATTTTCCGCTTTTTCGCCATGTCTCACCTTTAAGGACTGTAACTGCTGCACCAGTATCCAACAGCATAGGAACTTGTCGATGATTCACCAGGCCTGTTAAATACAAACTTGTGTCGTGCAATTCGACAAGTCCAATGTTACTCGAAACAGACTTGCCAGTATTTGGCTCAGACTGAGGATTCCTTGAGGCATTTACTGATTCCTGGGAGACCACCCGCCCCGTTGGGTCC